>MU006259.1:18227-30467 GCA_010093685.1 Ophiobolus disseminans
CTGCTCTTGGAAACCCTCTGCTCCTGGAAACGTGCTGCTCCTGGAGACATGCTGCTCCTGGAAACGCGCTTAAGCAGCATGGACTTGCGTGTGGATAGGAGGTAGCGGCATGCTGTTGCGGATGGTTAGCTATATACAGTATAGCAAGCATGATTGAGGATGCGATTCTGTGCCTGGAGGGATAAATCTGAATATTGGACATAGAACCGTGGATCAAATGTCTTTTAACGTTACACTAGAAGAGCCGTGCGCTTCCTGAGATGAGCTGTGGGCTCAGTCGTTGCTTTGCTGTCCACGAGCTAATCACTCACCATCCTCACCATCTACTTCAACCGCTCACTCCCAGCGCTTCAACCCGAAACTTCCAGACTATCCTTCACAACAGCCTTTTCTAATAGTGCCGTTGTCGCATTACTGAAGACTTAGCTACTGTAATAATTAGATATGCATAGGTCAACCGGTCCTGAAAGCGCCAGAAAAGGTGTTTAGTAAGCGCTAGCGGCTGGCCCACTCAGCACCTCTGCGAACACCTAGCGGTTTATCCGCCATATCTGCTACTTCACACAGCCTGGACGCGAATCCTTGCGAATTGAGGTTGAGGATATATTGGGTGATCGTCTGCTCTTATGTAGCAATGAGCTTATAGGAGTTTGGTCGTGTTTCGAGGCGAAATGGTACTCTAGTTCAACTCCAAGTTCCAGTTACAATACTCGCCATCTAACTTACTCCAAAAATTGCCACTTCTTCAAGCCATTTTCAATCTCCCTGGTTCCTATCAGCGAATGTATCGTAACCTCTACAAAACTCAGCCGGCCAAGATGTCTCCTGCTCTATCACCTTCACTCTCTCTTTAAATTACTACGACCAAGTAAATTTACCTACGATTCTACAGTGAAATAATCCGTGCTAATCATCTTATAGCAAGGCTGTTGGGCTTTTAAAGAACTGATTTAGACACAGGCAGATCACAACCTGATTCACGTCATACACTATTCTTTGCCTAATACCTGGAAGGCGGCAGTCGAACAGCTTGGCCAAATCGACATGCACACGAAGGTGTTACGAGAGCTTAGCGCTTAGAAGCTTTTCAAACAGGTGAATGAACTTAGCGAGGCTTATGGTTTTCATGGGATCGCAAGCTATTGACCGACGAAGATCGTGAAAAGATATACAGATAGAGAGATTCTGATGATGGCTCTGTTGCGTCTAGCGTGAACCCTGCTAGTTACGATAGACCCTCGTACCGTGCATTCGCAGTAGCCTCATCGACCAATAACTTGTGTGCTCCAGTGTTGCTGATAGCATAACACTGCGAAGTTCATGCGGCTCTTTGCAGACGGGGCACGATATGCGGTAGGTAGCAAAATCGTTGAGGTCACGAACCTCCTGCCCAGTATTTTGTGCTGTCCAATTTCTCATGCAAGCTCGGCAGATTGGATGCCCTAAACAGCTATTAGTAGAAGCTTAAATAAAAGTGGAGGGGGGGGGAGAGGGGGTTTACCGCAAGCAACGTCGACAAGGTCGCGAGCTGTAGTCGTGTAACAGATGCAACAATCCAAACTATACAACCTGTGGGTTTCTGCCGTCTGAGACGGATGATGCTGGCACTCCATCTCAGGATTCTGCGTCATACGCTCACAACATCCACCACACCAGGGCTGGCTAAGGTTAGTTGATCCAGTAAACCTCTAAACGAACTTACTGCGCCGCATCCGACTAAGATATGAGGCGATTCTAACGCGTTGCTGAAATCGAACTTGGTAGCGCAGTTGTTACAGTGGCCAGCGGACGTATCGATGGCCTGGTCTACAAGAGCAACCCGAACTGCATCTAACGTGGCCTTGGCCTTCTTGAAGTCCTTCATGAGACTATTATACTTGTCCTGCAAGTCTGATCGATGATTGTCCTCCTCTTCTAACTGCTGGGAAACTTTGGTAAGCTCAGTCAAAGCGGCATGCACTCCCAGCGCAGATGTACGAGGCGGCGGGGCAATCGGCTCGTGTGAAGCATCAGTCTGGTCGAAAGTTTCTGACTCAGGCGAGGATTTAGTTAAGTCGATGATTGGAGAGTGACGGCGGCGCTTCGCGCGTCGCTGCCGGTTCTCTGACGGTGACGATTCAGGCATGATACGAGGATGACCCAAGAGAAGGGGAGCTGCAGGCATCATGCAGACTTGGATGTGAGGGAGAAGGACAGATGAGGCGAGAGAAGAGAAGTGAGGGAAGAAAGAGGAGAGGAGTAGAGGTTATAAGTAAAGATCATGTCGATTGTTGCGTACCCATTCCTTGTAGTAGAGCACGGGCAGAGCGAGTGACGCGATAAGAGCGTAATCTCGATCACCTGCATGCATAGTTGTTAGGAGATCTACATGCTCTTGCAGTATCCGGCCTTGCCGACTACTGGGATAGATATAACTTTGAAGTAGTCGTGATGGCGGCTGCAGGTGCCCACATTTTGAGGAGTGAGAATTAGAGTAAGTTAAGTTAAAACCGGACACACATCCACACAACCCTGAACACAATTAAGCGAAGAGAGAAGCTTAATTGAAGATGCAGATGACAGCCTTCGTTGTCTTCAGTTCGTCCACAATTGAACTTCCAGACCGTGCTCGCATCTCGTCCTTCTGCCTAGCCGGCATCGGGAGCATAATAGCAGTGTCTATATCTACAAGTGCCGGCACAAGCTATCACTACGATGAGGGGGATGATGATATGTCAAGTAGTACGTATGTAGTTATTACTTCGCTGTGCATTAGGCGAGCCCTAGTAGTGTTATTAGTTCGTATCTTAGGTGACGCAAGGAAGCTTGGAGGAAGGCTTGGTAACTTTAGACTCCCTGCTACTCGAGTTACATACGTCGTACCGGTTCATTGATAGTAGCCCCGTACAGATATTTCCAATGCCCTTCGGGATCTCTCCCTAAGCCATATGACCCAACATTATGCAATATTTCCAACTTCATCCTGTGTCTTGATTCAACTCCAAGATCCGCCCAGACCTTCTGCTCAGCGATGTCCCTTTTCTCGATCCAGTCATCGATATTCTGGATGAAAGCGATGGTCAAACCGTCCCTGAACGGCCACAGGTAGATGTTGGAGACGTTCCAAACTAGTGCCTGCCATTGCTGCTTCCGCCGACGAAGTGCCCTGTTCAAAGTTCGGGCTAGCCTTCTTCCGGGACCTTGGCACTCAATACGGACTGTAATTGTTTCTCGGTTGATGACTGAGCGAAGAAGAGGTAAGATGTCCAGTGGATTGGTACCACGGCGTCGCGCTATGCTGATAGGAAGCTTTACATGCGCCTTCATGTTAGATGAAAGTGGCAGAAAGTCTTGCACAAATCTTTCTGCTTCAGAGAGTCGGATGTAAACGATGTTTCCAAGATACAAGGGGCGGAACTCATTGCGAATCTGCTTGCACACCTGCGTCAAGCTCGCACCGCTTCTATCACGATCCGTGCATCTTCCTCCTTTGAACTTGAGTTTGAGACCTGATGGTACTAGACAGTACTCATAGACGCTGTTTCGAAGCTCTGTACAAGAATTTCAGCGAGTGCTTCCTTTAATGTTTACGTAGCATACCTGCTGGTAGTTTAAGGAACGGAAATGGCCGCGTTGAATAGTGTGAGGTGGTAGAGGGTTTGTTGCGTTTACTTCGCCGAAGGCCGTATGCTTCTGGAGCTTTTCCTTTGAGTTTATGCATACCAATACGAGAAACGAAGTGCTAGAGAGCAAAGAGAAGGCTGATATAAATCTAGCAATCTAGAAGTAGCTCGGCGCTAAGAGACGTCCAAGCCGCTTCAAGAGCAACATTAGTGAGGATATCTGGAGAGATGGCTTCTTTACAGTGCCGGTCACAGTTGGTTTCCGGTTCTAGTGTCAGCTTTGTTCTTAGGGCACAGCCCACACGTTAAGGGCCCTACTAGATTTGTGCTAGCGTCCAACAGTATCAGCATGACGTGTCTTACGATAAACATGAACTGAATGGGCTGTGCCCGAAGAACAAAGCTAACTCCGAAAGCGGAAACAAATTGTGACCAGCACTGTATCATTTGTGTCACTTTTTATCATAATTGCTGATAATGACGACGTGACAAGGTTGACGACAAGGTGGCAAAACTGACACACCAACCCCTGGATAGAATGCTGACAGAAAGCGAATTGGTGGTGTTGGGCGGCTCGGAGGCGCTAGCTATACAGTACAGTACCTAAGCGAGAGGTCCTCCTCTACCTAAACCCCTCGCCGCCCGATCACCAGTCTACAAACATGGCGACCGACTCCGAGCGTGAACCACTAACCAATAATAACCCCAAGCTCCAATCGTATTACCTGTCACTCGAGTCAAGGATCGGCTACCGACTATTGCTTGGGGGCACCCGTCATTTTGGCTACTATGAGCATAACACGTACTGGCCCTTTCCTATCAGCCGTGCGCTGCGCCTGATGGAAGATAAGTTGGCCGAGACGCTGAATCTCTCGTCAGGAGCGCATGTTCTCGACGCTGGTTGTGGCATCGGTCATGTTGCGCTGCATCTCGCGGAGCGTTACGGCTATCGCATCCAAGGCATTGACGTCGTTGACCATCACATTGCGAAAGCAAAACGAAACATTGATCGATCTGGCTTATCTGAGGGCCGAATAAAGGCGCGGAAGATGGATTATCACCACTTGGAAGACCTCAAGGAGGCATCCTTTGACGGCCTTTACACCATGGAGACGTTCGTACATGCCACAGACCCCAAAGCAGTGCTGGCGAACTTCTATCGCGTCCTTCGTCCTGACGGCCACCTCTCACTCTTCGAATATGACCACAGTCTACTCGAAGACTCGACTAATAACATGATGCAATCTATGCGCTTGATTAACGATTACGCTGCTATGCCAACAAACGCCCTGTCGCATCCCGGTGTGTTCCAAGGGATGCTTGAGGACGCCGGGTTCACACACGTGGTCGTTCGCGACTACTCGGAGAACATCAAGCCTATGACCAGGCTGTTCTTCCTGATCGCCTACATCCCTTACTTAATCATTACCTTCTTCCAACTTGAGCGATACTTCATCAATACCGTGGCCGGAGTGCAATCATACCAAGGGCACGGACATTGGCGGTACATTGCCATCTCAGCAACGAAACCTGGGGGAGTTCTCGAGGCGGCAAAACATCAGTGAGACTGTCTAAACTCTGGACTGCCAGGAGGTTACATGGTTTCTAGAGACCTCGTCTACAGCTCGGGCGTTTCCTGGCGTCCTTCAACTTC
The DNA here is from genome assembly GCA_010093685.1 of Ophiobolus disseminans. Taxonomy (NCBI): domain Eukaryota; kingdom Fungi; phylum Ascomycota; class Dothideomycetes; order Pleosporales; family Phaeosphaeriaceae; genus Ophiobolus; species Ophiobolus disseminans. The sequence continues at coordinate 23,484 of MU006259.1, forward strand.
TAAAAAGGAGAGTGGAGATGCGTGTCGTCCTCCGCACTATGTAGTGCTTTGCCCTTTTTAATAGCGAGGCGGACCGCTTGACTTGATGGAATGAGATGCGCAAACATGAAGCGGCGAGGTGCCCGGATGGGTTCTGGAGGCGGAGTACCAGGCTTGGTGGTACTTCCGTGATCAAACCCATCAAGACGTGACATTGGAGTTGAGATTGCGTGAGCTTCGGCAGGAGAGAGGAAGATATGGCGTGACGGCAATCAACTGAACGTGAGACATCTGCAGAGATGCTTGGACTATTATATTACCGTCGCCTTGTCCTAAAGCGCCAGTGACTTAACTTTACATTGCTGATTGCGCATACTAATGTAACTTTGTAACAGTATAGAAATTTTATGTAACAGATGACGCAGTGATTCATGCAAGCTCTTTTTGAACAAGTTCCAACTAAGCTGTGTTAATGCAGAGTCTACTAATCGTATATTTTAAACCCATATTAACGTCCCTCCCTGCGTGCTGGGTAGGCTGGTAAATGGGGTTAAGGTACTCAGCTGTAGGTATAGGTTGGGTTGTGGTCGCACGGGCCTCTGGGTATAGGTTGGGTTGAGGTCGCATGGACCTGAGGTTGTGGTTGGGTTGTGGTAGCTCTAGCGCGGAGCTGACGGACTGGACTGGAGGCAGCATCCACCGTCGTCTCAAGAGAGATAGCTACCCTCAGGAGCCTCGCGAGATTGCATCTCAGATGTCGCTAGACGAGATCACGCTGACCAACAAGCGTGTCGTGAAGAACACTCATAAGGTCCTTGCGGTGTTCCTATACAACATGAACCTCCGCCCACACGTCCGCTTCACGAAGGAAAACACCATACTAAGCATGGCAATCTCGGGGCGATACCGCAACGAGTACATTGACACCAAAGTGCATCGGGCTGTGGATTGGGCTGAGCTACATTGTCCTATTGTCTTGCATGAACTTTAGCTTTGTCTAACCCGGTTTAATTGCGCGTGAAGAGCACCTGACTTCATGCAAGTGACCGAGAATCAGCCCCAGTTGTCATCAGGGGCTGTTCCGCTGTTAACGATATGCATGCTGACACCTCTCGAAACCGCCAGCAGTAATAGAAACATAGAAACGTAACAGTATGGAGGCTCAGCTTGAGATAACAACTGTAGCCTTTATGCGTGGTGGACGACTGGAAGCCAATTGGCGAAGGCGACATCATAGCCCGCAGCTAGAAGATAAGAATATATAAGCCAGAGCAGAGTAACTGTACTTCAACTCGACTCGTACAGTCTCTGACAGCAGTATCTCTACAACCTTTCCATTTTGTACGTGGCGACTCCGCCAGACTTTTCAACATCGTTAGTGTGAACGACCTCACTCATTCGTGGCATTCATAGTTCCATATCTCTTCTTGCAACTTTGCACATTCTGGGAGTTACCAACATCGATATGGGAGACGTCGAATATATCCCGTCCTCCGCAGGGTCTGACTCTGACTCTGACTCTGAGTTGATAGTAATCTCCGCTACGCAGATGAACGCCCGACCGCTCAAAAGAAGACGACAAGGCATGCTTTACTATATGGTATAAGATTGTAGTGACTGATTGTGATCACAGGTTCAGTCGCCGACGCCCAACCATCTTTCTCTTGCTCCGGATGCAAGGAGCCACTCGTTTCCGCTCACAGGGTATACTTCCTTCCTTTCTGCAGTTGTGTAAGTGCTATCCTTGGAATAATCTTTAACAGCCAAGCTGACATCGGGACCTTCAAAGCTCTATTGCGGCAGATGCATTGTTCAGTCAGTCCTAGATGAACTCCACGGTCTCAACAGCAATCTTGGCCGTGTTGTGCATGATCTAGTCCGCTCCTCAACAAGGACCAATGGGCAAAATCCACCACCATCCGCGAGAAACATGTTTGTATGCAAGAGGCGAGATCACCTGCAGGTTCCTGGGGTCGTAGAGTGTTACGGTGTTGCATGTAACATGTGCACCTTGGATGGCGTAGTGAACAACAACCGCGTTTATCTGCCTTGTGGTAAGTGATTGCAGTATTCACGCCAGAGTAAAGCTCACAACGTAGGTCACGCATTCTGCACGGCCCACATTACCCCATGGCTTAAACAAGGGAAACGATCATGCCCAAATTGCAGACTACCTATTCCTTGGGAGGAGGAGGAACGCTTTAAGCGAGATGGCACTTACGTGCTTAGCTGGCCACGCAGCTTTTCGTAAGGCACAGAGGACACACCAGACTTTACAAGTACAATCTAGCCAATGACCACCTGGTTACTTCTCTGCTTCATCGAAACCTTCACTACTGTACTACCCGCATTCTCTTTTCTCTCTCAATTCCAAACAGCTTTTCTAGTTTGCTCTAACAATCCAATTTAATCGCAAGTCCTACCTCAAACAAGAATAGCATTGCTAGTCATCAGTGGCTATCTTTAGACCCCTTAAACATAAATACAGTAGACTGACCTAAGTTTGAAAGGGCCATTGGCACAACATATTGTAGCAACCTTGGCATACCAATGCGTAACATGTTGCGGTGTGAGAATGCAATCAATTGAAGTGTATTGTTCTGTTGTTCTGTTGTTCTGTGCTGCTTGCGCGGACCTCTCAGAAGGCTGGCAGCAGGGTCTGTTTACATGACGTATCTACGATACCGTTGAGGTAAGAGGTACTTGATAAGACAAGGAAGCAGCACCAGACCACCGCCACGTGGCACACGTGACCTGCTTCTCCTCATAACCGTGACATAACACGTACCGTGCTGGTGCAGCTTATGCCCCACTTTGTCTCATGCCCCACCAAAACAACATGCTCACCACCAAAAGATGAGGTTATTGCCAACGCTACAATAGGTCTTTTAAAGAGATTTTTTGGTGTCGTTACTAGTAACATGCTGGCGATAGCGTTGTATTATGTGTATTTAGATGGAGGTCGGATGGGGCGGCCGCGGGAGTTGACTTTTGGTGGAGCAGCCGATGCAGCGTCGGGCGACGACGCGACAACTCTAGAGCCACCAGAGCGTTTCTAACGCTTGGGCTTGGGCGTGGGCTTTGCTGAGGCTCTACTATTGTCTAATTGTGAAGTTGGAGTCTGTTTTTTGGTGTTTGGAGTCGATTTTTTGGCCGCCCGCTCGGCCACCTGCACGGCCTTCAGCTCTGCCCGCACTAACTTACTTTGGCTCTCTCGCTCGCCACACGTTTCTCCTCTGCCTCCTTGTCTCAGAGGAGCTTGTTGGCAACCTGAAGCTCCTTTTTGTTTAACTTTGCAAGCTTTTCCTGCTCCTCTTGGTGTTGCTTTTCAGCCTCAAGCTCACGAGCTCGGTCGAACTTGGAGGGCGACCAGAAAGTTGCACCACCGTGGTACACTCGCTTGCACAACCGGCTTCCGGTCCTACACTCTTATGCACTTGCAGCTTCCGCTTTGCACACGCCGCTTAACTATCATCCCACCCTTACCCCTGTCTCGCATAACTTAGGCTTTTCCTCAATTGTTTTAGCTCTTGTTAGCACGACCCCTCGCTCCTTGCCTACAGAAACCGCTGGACTTGTTTCTTACAAGTATTAGTAAGCATCTTACAGCGTACTGTACAGTTCTCTTAGCACAGGTAGTCTTTATAGAAAACAGGAGATAAACATTAGATCTAACATAGTCGCCATGTCGATCGCTTTGAGGGACTTACTGGAGATCATGTCTCTTATCACGAGGAGATGTACAGTAGCAGCAGAGACCATTGCGCGTTGCGCCGTACGATGTGATGTCGCAACAGCCTTGGCGAAACGGAAGAACATCAAAGCTTCAGCATGCAAGCGTTGACGTTACAGTATGTACAGTACAGCGCAACGGCCATATCCATGAAACCCGCAACATCAGACGCCTGTAGGTGGATGTGGCGCGTGACATCTCGATCTGCGTGAATTTGTTCCAAAATGCATTTGCAGGCGGGCCAGCACGACTTAATCAAACAACGCTCATGAGACCATAAACGTAACTAGGGGCGCAGGGAGGAGCGACAAGCGACAAGCGAACCCCGCCCGCATCGACCTGCACGAGCCGTTCCGCCTCGCCCACGCTCCTCCACCAACCATGCATGCTGGTAGCTGCAGGATTGCAGAGACGGCAGAGACGCGCGCCTCAGCCGCACGTGGGGGGCGGAAACGCTGCGCCAGCGATGCCCGCCTGAGGCGACCACCAGCGCGTAGACCAGACACCACGCCTGACCCTACGACTTGATCTCTGTACTCCCCACTTCTGCCGTTTGACACGCACATACCATGCCTGGCAGCGACCTGCGCCTGCTCGCGCTCGACGGCGGCGGCGTGCGTGGCCTGTCCGCCCTGATGATCCTCGAGCAGCTGATGGAGGCCGTCGACCCAGACGCGCCGCCAAAGCCGTGCGACTACTTTGACATGATCGGCGGGACGAGCACGGGCGGGTAAGTAAACGGTCAAGAGGCATACTGCAAGCTGTACTAACATGCTAGGCTGATTGCCGTCATGCTCGGCCGGCTGAGGATGAGCGTGGCCGAGTGCATCACCGCCTACCTGTCGCTCTCCGACCGCGTCTTCCGCAAGACCCAACACCGGGTGACGGTCAAGGGCAAGGTGCAGGGCCGGTTTGATGCAGGGGAGCTGGCGCGGGCGGTGAAGGAGGTGGTGAAGCAGCAGGGCCTGCAGGAGGACGCGCTGCTTAAGGACGCGCCCGAAGCAGGCTGCAAAGTGTAGGTGAGGGTATGTACTCTCAGCGAAACTTAGACTAACGACTGCAGCTTCGTGTGCGCGACAAGCAAGGAGACGAGCGAGACGGTCTGCCTCACAAGCTACAGGACACCGCGCGGCAACAGCGACCTGCTCAACAGCGTGACGATATGGGAGGCGTGCCGGGCCACCTCGGCGGCCACCTCCTTCTTCGACCCGATCGCGGTGGGCCGGTTCGGCGAGGAGTTCGTGGACGGGGCGACAGGCGCAAACAACCCCGTGCGAGAGGTGTGGGACCAGGCGCAGCTGGCGTGGGGACCAGAGCCGCTGGAGGGGCGGGTCAAGTGCCTGGTGTCGATCGGGACGGGGGTGCCGTCGCTGAAGCCGTTCAAGGACGACGTGCTGCACATCGGGGAGACGCTGGTTGCGATAGCGACGGAGACCGAGGTGACGGCGGAGCGGTTCCGGCGCGAGCAGGCGCTGCTGGACAGCACGGGGCGCTACTACCGGTTCAACGTGCTGCGAGGCCTGGAAGACATCGGGCTGGAGGAGGCGAAGAAGGTCAAGGAGATGGCGGCAGCGACGCGGCGGTACATCAGCTCGCAGGAGGTGCACAAGCAGATGCAAGCGTGCGCGGGCAGCATCGCAGGCAGAGAGTGTTAGTCTGAACGTCGCAATCGCGATCCAGCGCATGTAGCTAAAATGACCATAGACTTCGGAGTATATCGAACAGTGTTCAGCCTCGAGGGCGTCCCGCGAGCGCGTCAGTTTGTGGACAGGCCGGCGGAGATGGCGGAGCTCGAACGCGTGCTTGTGCCACGACAAGGACAGAGTCAGCGCCAGAAGACGCACGTTCTGCGTGGTCTCGGCGGGATGGGCAAGACGCAGCTGGCGATGGAGTTCGCACGGCGGCACCACGACCGCTTTAGCTCTGTGTTCTGGCTGGACGGGCGAAGCGAGGATACTCTCAAACGCAGCATCGCCAGTCACGCAAGCAGGATCCCTCACGGCCAGATATCAGAGACAAGCAGGACGTACGCTGCTGATAGCAGCACTGACGTCGATGCAGTGGTGAGGGATGTGATGGCTTGGCTTGCACGGCCTGACAATACCGCGTGGCTGCTTGTCTTTGACAACGTCGACCGAGAGTACAAGGCGCAGGGTGGCGACCCTGATGCGTACGACGTGAAGCGCTACCTGTCTGGCGCAGACCACGGGTCGGTGCTAGTGACGACCCGACTGGCGAGGTTAGAGCAGCTGGGAGAGTCGCAGCAGCTAGGCAAGGTCTCTAAGCAGCAGGGACAGGCCATCTTCGAGAGCTGGTACAAGAGGAAGCACGGTAAGCTGGGAACGGTCAACAGTCTAATTGCATGTCATTGATGCTGACGGAACGACCACAGACACAGCTGAAGACGAGCAGCTACTTGCGCTGCTAGATGGCTTGCCACTGGCGATTGCGCAGGCGGGCGCGTATCTGCAGGAGAGCGGAGTAGGGCTGCCGACGTATCTGAGCTTCTACGAGCAGCAGTGGAGTGCGCTGATGGAGGCCGACGACATGGCCGACGCGCCGCTCCAGGACTACCCCGAGCGCAGCGTGTGGACGACGTGGGCCATCTCGTACCAGGCGATCCGCGACAAGCACGAAGCCACAGCCAACCTGCTGCTTCTGTGGTCGTTCCTCGACAACAAGGACTTGTGGCACGGCTTGTTTGCTGCAGCATGCAGGAGGTCTACCGTAGCTGCGAGGATGCTGTCGGGGTGGATTGGGAGCATTGCGGGCAGCGAGCTCGAGTTCAGTCGAGCGATGCAACTGCTGCGCAACTACTCGCTGGTCGAAGAGGCGGCAGAGACGACAAGCTACGCAACGCATCCAGTCGTTCACCGATGGGCACGTCACTCGCAAGGCAAGCACTTCGCAATCGAGCTCAGTCGACTAGCAGTAGTTGCTGTTGGCTGGAGTGTGCCAGCGAGCTCTACTCGTGACTACTCTAGCTTGCAGCGCCGGCTTCTGCCACATGCACAGGCGTGCTCTGGGCGGATAGCAAAGACGGAGGCAGGTTGGGGTGATGGATCTGACGAAGGTAAGATTGAAGACGTTGACAAGGGTGAAGAGCAAGGGACAATGCTCGACGCTGTACATCTCCTGGGCGCTCTCTACGCGGACCAAGGCAAGCTGGGCGAGGCGGAGCAGATGTACGAGCGGGCGCTGCGAGGGAAGGAGGAGGCACTCGGGCCCACCCACACGTCGACACTGATGACGGTCAACAACCTGGGCAACCT
>MU006259.1:31663-51959 GCA_010093685.1 Ophiobolus disseminans
GAGGAGGCACTCGGGCCCACCCACACGTCGACGCTGCAGACGGTCAACAACCTGGGCATCCTCTATGCGAACCAAGGCAAGCTGGGCGAGGCGGAGCAGATGTACGAGCGGGCGCTGCGGGGTTACGAGGAGGCACTCGGAGACCAGCTTGTGCAACAGTACATGCCAGCACTCACTACCATGCAGAACATGGGCGACCTCCATGCAGAGCGTGGAGAGACCGCGAAGGCGCGGGCGATGTACTCAAGGGCTCTTGCTGGATTCGATGGCCTTCTTGGTCAGTCGAGCGATAGGTCCAAGAAGCTTTCAGCAAAGCTAGGCGCGTTACCTACACCCCGACCAGGAATAAGAGAGCCATGTCAGGCGGCAGCAAGACGTGAGATGTCTAGTATGAGAAATAGTGAAGAGAAGAGAACGTCGAAGCTGTCGATACGGAAGCTCTTAAAGAAAGTGTATTAAAGTGCTTTTCTATTGAACTGTATGTACGCCTAATGTAGTTGCTAACCACGATCTCTGTAACTTAGCAAAGGAAAGCTGTGATTACTTCTGTAAGGCTGCACCTAGCAACAAGGCGAGTTAGGAAAAGTACACTATGCGCTGTACTGTATGTAACGATAGATAGGTAACAGACTTTAAGGGGCTTAGCGCGCGAATCGAGTTAGACGATGCTGACACGGGCTATAGCGAACTAGGCAAAGTATGTGCTAAGCATGACAGGGGGTAGCGTGGGGTAAAACTGGTTGGTGTGCGCGAACCGGAAGCTGCAACTGCATAGGAGTGTAACGCAGCGCACGGTTTGGATGTTGCAGGGGTTCCAGTCGTGCCAAGCCAGCGTTTGCCAGAGATAGCTTAGCGCAGACAAAGCTATTCGATTCAAGCTGGGCTTTGCCAAAGCACCCTAAGCCTCAACCACAAAGAAGTTGACTGATTGTTCCTTACGTTTTCTACGTAACATGTATCAGGTCATCTTACTATCCTGTTCCTTGGGAGAAGTTTCTTAATCTATGCTAGAGGTGCATGACAAGTTTGCTGTCACGATCAAGCCCTACGCCACTTGACCAAAAGAACTACCAAAAAGGTACAGTGTGCCGAATAGGCATACTGGGCGTAGGTTAGCATATAAACTCGTCACATTTGCTTGAATAAGATAAGGTATCTGCAATATTAGGTCGATACAAAAAGCACGTATGCTCTTCTAGGCCACTTCGCATTCTTGTGCTCCTATTAATCTAAAGCGTATGCAGCAATAGGGGAAAAGATGTACGCATTTGAAGGAGTCTTATTCCACTGATGACAGTGCCTGTCAAGGTCGACTGTAAACTTCGTGCTAGATTGATAGCAATACGCGCGACGAATTAACCATCCCTTATTTACAGTATTATGTACGACCAATAATCACAAAGCTATGTAGATGCTCTGAGTGCGCTGTGTGCCTGCAGCAGCGTCGCCACCTCTTTGTGGCCATGGACTGAAGCCGCCTGGAGTGCGTTGCCGTAGTGTCCACCCTGCGTGTTGACGTCGGCGCCCTTGCCTAGCAGCAGCGTCACCATCTCTTTGTCGCCTTTAGCTGAAGCCGCCTAGAGTGCGTTGCCGTAAGTTCCGCCCTGCCATTGACGCCGCTGCTCATTTCCAGCAGCACTTCGATCACCACTAAAATCCGCTTCTCTGCTGCTACCAACAGTAGAGTCTTATCGTCCTTATCTTTGTTATTAAACATGGCAGAGTCTGCAGTGAGTAACAGCCTCGTCGACGTTTCACAGCTATTCCTGATAGCCCACCACAATACAGTCCTATTTCTCGAATCTTTTGAATCAGTCCTGAATCTTCCTGATTTGATCAAAAGCGAAAGAACTCTATCGTGCCCAAGTTCTGCCGCACTTAGGAGAAAATAATTTCTTTTCGAATACACAAAGTCACGTCTCGTAGCGCGCTGACCCGACTTGTGCTGGGACTGTTGTTCACCTACTGCTGCAACAGGGCCGATGCCAGCTTGTAGGACCTCAATGGATTCCAAGCATACTTCAAGAGCCTTTTCGCTGCTCGTAGCAGCTGCGGCGAAAAGAGGACAACCATACCGCTCAGCCTCCACGTCCATACAGCGGCTAGCCGAACCGAGGACTCCGATGAGGTTTGCCATGTTCAGCTCAGCGAGTAGATACAACAGACCAACGCGTTTCGTGTGTCTCCGCACCTCGTCCGTCTTAAACAGGTTGTCCAGCATAACCCATCGAAGAAGAGGGAAGCTGTTAAGGAAGTCCGCCTGAGAGATACCTCCGCCTTCTGCTGCGTCCGCGTGACACAGCACATTAAGTGCAGCATACTGTAGAAATGGGAATGTCTGGATTGCTGACTTGCGTAAGCTCGCTGCTTGTGGTAAGGATGCTTTCGGAAGATTATCAGGAATTTTTAGGGGCGTGACAACGTCGATGCTGATATAGTTGAAACAGCACTGCTTCAGTCGCTCGTGGCTTTGGCCTTGGAAGTTGCTTCCGAACTCGGGCCAGATCTTGCCGAGGCCGTTCTCTTTGAGTAGAAAGTCTCTTACTGACTCGTGTATGAACTGGGCTTTCGGCTCCCCAGACACTGTGACTTCGGCGAGACCTTTGGACGAATCGAGGATGAATCGCTTGACTACGTCTTTAGTGATCTCCCCTGGATCCCATTCTCTCACCGCTTCGAAATCGACGCCCGATAGGATCGCATGATACAGCTGCTCCGGACTGAGTGGCTGCTTTGCAAAAAGTATCCACTGGATACACAAGACTAGTCCGTCTTTATTGTGTGTGTCTCGTGTCAGGATGTCGCGGAACAGCTCGTGCAAGTCGCCAGGAATCTCTTGTAGTTTTCGCCGGAGCGCATGGACCTGCCCGCGGTCTGACTCTTTGTTCAAGATCCTGACTACGAGAACAACCCACATAAAGATCCCAGACGCCTTCTCCTGAAGCTCAGCCCGAACCTGCTGTGCGATCTTGCTGTTACCGATCTTCAGCTCAGTCTCGACGTAGTTGGTGATGTCTTGCGAGTGTCCCTCTTGCCCCTCCAGCACAAGCTCGAACCCGTTGCGGATTGTAATGTGCGGGTAGTGCCGGCTCGAAAAACAGACCTGGAAGCGGATGTTGTGTAACACAGCTAGATCGCCGATGTGCTCGAAGAACTGAATCATGTCTCGAACCTGCTCTTCTTCACACTCGTCAAGCGCATCGACAAAGCATACGACAGACGAATCTCCAAGGGCTCGTATAGCTTGCTCTAACATCGTTTTCAGTGACTCAACGTTCCACTGGTGGTCTGCGGTAAAGCTTGACGTCGGAAGGATAAGCGAATCGAAGATGCTCTGGAGCGTCGGAAGTCGCTTCAGGAGCTGCAGTAGCAGCGAGCGGTATGTCCCGATAGTAGACTTCTCCATGTCTTCGCCACGTGCGTTGAAGAAGAAAGAGAGCACGATGTGGTCCTTTATCGTCTTGCGAGCATTGACCAACGCGAACTTCATTAATGTCGACTTTCCTGTCCCAGCGTTTCCCTTGATCCATAGGAAGCCGTGATGTCTACCTACCTTGGTCGTATCGAGCCAATTAAGGTACTGCTCGCTCTTCAGGAGCCATTTGCACGTTTTGGCGTGAGCGGTCTTGATAGTCATCTGGCGCGCATCAATCTGCTCAAATCCAAGAGAATCTAGCATGCTCTTCCTTTGTTCGTCGTTCAAAAGTGTTTTTGAGGGTTCTTGCGGGTAGCTAGGGACTGGAATAGTAAGAACAGGTCGTATCTGCACTTGGATACGGTTGAGGCTACGCACGCGTGATAGCTCGTTGCCTGTCATGATCAGCAGAGCTTCGGTGGAGAAGTATCGCTTAGGGCATAGATAACTTACTCTGCAGAGCTACTCTCTAAGCTACTAGTAATGTCGGTCTTTGTACGCTTGTGAGAAGCATAATCCGGAGATGATGACTCACGGCAACGTTCTATCACCGTGTCAGTTCGAATGCGTCCTCGACAGCGATCTCATTGATGCACTGACTGCTTGCGCCGTTCATGGCATCCTCTGCACGGCGTGTGTTCATCACCTCTGTTGCTAGTATCACCGATAAAAGCTCCTTCGCATACGCCGCTGCTGTCCCTGCCGCGTGAGCCTGCCACTGGTAGTTCTTGTGTGTATCGGCGTAGTCGCAGATGCCGCGGATGACAAGGCATGGGAAGTTGTTCATCAGCCCCGCTGCCTCCATCTCGAAGCACAAAACCCCACCAAGGTCCGCGCTGACTTTATCCCTCTCAGCAGCATCCTTAATCACCTGATTACCAGACGCAATCGTGCCGTAGTGTACCGTCACCTCTGCTCCGCTCTCGCGTTCTCGTCGTGGTTGTCGACTCTCGACACTGCACTGGTCGCACGTGGCGCCTTGTTTGTGATTGTAGGCTGCCTTGAACAGAAGATCGGACCCGGCCCTGCGGCGTTGGAAGGCGGGGATGCGCTCGAGTGTTGACAGGTGCTCTGACAGGGTGCTCTGGCTTACCATCGCATTTGCCTGTACAGTGCTTACAGCGCTGAGCAGTATCTGAGGTGGGCAGTTTAGCGATCCCATCCGCTTAAGCCCGTTGGGCGTTCTTCTTCCAAAGTCGTGCTGTACCACTCCGCCGAAGCCCCACTCCGGCTGGCTCACCACGACGTCCCCAAGTCGAATGTCTGCCTCTGCGCTGGGAACGCCTCCGCCGATGCCCACCATTAGCCCGAATCGGATGCCCTTGAATGCTGTCTGCATCTGCGTCGCCACGGCTGCTGCTGGGTTGTTTCCGATGTGCCCTGCGGGGAGGCACACGATCACAACGTTGTGGCCTGCAACCGATCCCATGCAGTACACGTTCTCGTCGTTGTCACCAACTTTGCGAATGGCGTCTTCATGCTTCTCGTCGAGCATCGCCTTGGCCGCTGCCAGCTCGACAGGCAATGCGCACATCCATCCTACCGTGTACTCTTTGCGGTGTAGTCGGGGCGGCATTCGGGGCGGTTACGAGGTCGGAGGAAGAATGGGCGTACACCTGTTAGGAGTCGATGCATGCGGAAAGGAGGGATTGATCGTAGTCTGGTAGCAACAGCAGCGGCGGCAGCAGCAGCGGTTTCGACATCTGTTGTCGCTCAGCCTCAGCCTTGTGGCCGACGCTGCAACCTGTTGGCATGGCGAATACGCAGTGGTGCGGCTGATGCTGTGGGGGCGAAGCCGTGGGCGCTAGGTGACAATAGGGCGGGACCGGCTCGTTCATTGGTCACTTGCCCATGGCCCCACAGCTTGGCAGATCTCTCGCTTGCATTACCAGAGCCGGCCGTGACTTCGCCAACAGAGGTCTCTGTGATGCGCAAAAGCACAGCACGTAGCCTCAGCCCTACACAAGAGGGAAGGGCGAAGTCAAGTCACAGCCTGTTCTGGTAATGCAAGTGAGAGAGAAAGTTGTTATCGCCCCTGACAGGTGAGAGTGCGAAGGAGGCGTTGTCGCCTCAGCCTGGTCGCAGTCTCTCCACATCGGCCTCGTCAATGTGCCCTCGCCAGGCCGAGCTGCGCTGCGCTGCGCTGCGCCGCTCGCGCATCGACCGGAAGCCGTGTGCTGTGTACTGTGACCCCTGCGAGACGCCCCGAGTTGTTGTGTGGCGGCATAGTGCCTGGCCGCGCGCGTAATGCACGTGTGGTATAGCGAGGGCAGGTGTCACAGCCTTGAGCGTGTAGCACTAGCTATCGATTCTACTCTCGCTACGAGGACGACTGTCTCATCCATAACGTCCCTTCTACCCGCACACTACTGCGTTCGTACAAGGCCGACATTGTCTCGCCGAGATTACATCTCTTTCAGCAGTGCCTTTGAGAGCCTTTAGAAAAGCTCTACGTTCATTCCGTTATCACCGCTATGTCTACTCCGTCCCCAATCCACGAGTCTTTGGACCGTACACATTCGGTCGATGCCTTTCACAAATGCTGGGTTGCCAGCACTGCGAACAACAATCTCACGCTTCACGGCTTCCGTCGTTTTAAGACCACGCAATTGCTGAACCTCCGCTTCCTTGAGAACGAGATCGCCGACATGGACCACACGGTCTACCAAGCTGGTCTTAGTCTTGGTCTTAGTCCTTCGCCAGGCGACCGACTTGGCCTCCAGCACAGCAAGAGGGATGCCGATGTCCAAAAGGTCAATGATGTGATTAACCAAGAGTTCATCTCGAAGCTGCGTAATCTTATCAAAGAGTATAGTGTGTGCTGGTAGCTCTACTCTGATACCTTACGCTAACTGGTGCCGCCCACACAGACGAAGCGCTTGCTGCCTTCAACCACATCATGACTATGGAGACCTTCTCACTTCTCGACGACGAGCAACACGCTAGTCTGTGGGACGATCTTAGTCTGTACGAGGTATACAAGACTAGGCTGCTTAGGGTAGACCTAGAGACACGATCGCGGACCGACCCGTTCCAGCGCTGGCTCCACACGTACTTGCGGGCCTTCAGGTACTGGAGACTGTCGCGAAAGGCTAGGAGCAACAGCGAAGGCCTTGGATCAGTCGCTGGTAGACAGCAGCGGTGGTCGTACCAGAACACGATACTGATAGCCGAGGTCATCGGACGTGTGACGACTGCAGCGTTGACGGCTGTCTTCATCATTGCACCGCTGGCCATCATGTCGCACGAGTCGTCAAAGAACATTCAGCTGATAGTTGTTTCGGTATGCATTATCGTCTTGTCTTTCCTTGTGTCGCTCTTCCTGAAGGTGTCGAGCTTCGAGATGATGGCGGTATCTGCTGGGTACGCTGCTGTTCTTTCGGTGTTCGTTTCCAATGTTCCTGCGAGCGCGGAGCGATGATCATGGGGCTTTGGATCGCCGTGCTGCTAGGAGATAGATCAGTTTAGCAAAGTATAGCACCTGATGATCGAAACATAACTGAAACAGATTATCGAGAAAGTGTTCTTTGTGGCGCAGGATTAGAGCACTTTTGCTGTGCCCGGCTTGATCAGGAGCCTGCATATGTGCTAAGCTTGCTATGGCAAAACGCTAGCTTGGCGCGACAGGGATCCCTGCAACATCAAAACTGCGTGCTGCGTCAGAACCGGAAGCCGATTGTGCAAGCGAGTGTACTCTAGTTCGAGCCGCCGGCCTTCCACTCTGCGGCTCTTTTTGATCTTTAGGGCGTCCTTCAAACCGCTGTTCTTGTGTCGCAAAAGCTTATTGGTAACCTGTAGGTGGTGTAGCGTTTCGGAGAGCTTTTGAGACTCCTCTGCTGTCGTGTCCCTCACTGCAGGCTCTCCAGAATAGTGAGAAGAATTCGCCCTTCTGCACAGGGATCAGCCCTTAGGTGTTGAACAGGAAATCTGATAGCTGGGTGGAGCAACTAGTGCTGAGAGGGCCAAAGCAGACGATATCGAAAGGCTGCAAAGTGTGAGTAGAATGAGATGGAAAGATAGCCAACAGTATACTGTTACACTCACAGTACTCAATAAAATCCATCGTAACTTAGCTGCCGCGGCCGTCAAGTATAAGGAGACGCAAGTCTCTCTGCAGCCGTGCTTTCTGCTTCATTTTGCGGTTAAAAATTCTATCTAACCACGCCACTCCTACCTCATTATTCGTTTATCTAGAGGGTGTAGAGGTCACAAAAACGTCGTGTTGTTCGGTGTCGATAGCGGCGACCCACAAGGGTTGGAGTGTACTGTTTGCGGAGGAGTAGATGAGAGATAGCGGCAGAGTCGTGCCATCTGCGCAAATAGCTGCTACCACTGTTATCCACTCTCAAGAGCCATTTTGGAGTGCTGACCGAGCTCTCTTTTGCTGCTATTGAGGCCTATCAAACACCCGTTTTGAGTGAACCGTGATGCCAATCATAAAGCCCTTTTCAACTATATTGTATATATTATGAGCCTGTACGTCATACTAAACGATCTTGCCATACAGCACTTGCAATAGGAGTTGGCGTAGTGGCGTACAACGTCTATACCAGCGCTCCATTTAGAGACGAGATGAGTGCAGTTACGGTTGATGAAGCAGGTAACCTAGCTCTCGGAGACGGGTATTTTCGATATATTGCAGGCGAAATTTCGTATCATAGCCCTCGTAGGTAACCCACGAACCGTAAGCTCTTCAATGTACCGTACGAGTGCCTGCTCTTGTTGTGGGCTGAGTTTCTGCTGCGCGGCGTACCCATCTTGTTTTGAGCGTGTCAGACCCTTCCACCTTTAACGCAGCGTTGAGTGCTCAACGCCATATTTTTTCGTGATGCTCTATATGCTCGATTGACCGTCTTGACCGTGCGATTCTAATGCTGCAATCACCTCATCGATTGGAGCCATGGTGGTTGAGAAATCGCGTGTGGACGCGTTCTGGTGTTGGGGTGGGGCACAAGTCGAAGTGGGGCGCAAGCTGCACCAGCGCGGTAACGTCCATCTCCTATAAACGAGAAACCCGCCTCACCGAGAAAGAAATCTCTCTCAGTTGGCTCTTTCCACTCTACATAAGTCTGCGCAGTCATGAGCAGCTTAGTGCTGTTCCTTGGCCGATTCTGCTTCGCCCTCGCGTCCGCAGTACGAAAATTACACACCCCTGGTTGTGTTGTCCATCCTTTCATGCTCGCCATCTAGAGCTGCATTTGCGCCTTCTCTAGTCTTAGAGGGGCTGCACGATAGGGCAGAGACAGAAGCACCTGCTCCTGCGCTCTGGAGACATTCAGCTATGTGGAGTGCGCATGCCAACTGTTTCTCCGCGTTGAACAATCTGCGCCAAGCGTCGTGTGTCCTAGCGGCGGGGTCTGAGCAGCTTACGTAGTCCCGAGCTAATCTCCAAGTGCCTGTATTGTATACTGCGCTATGTCGAGATTGGTACCGCCTGATATACCGCTATCTGATGAGAGAAGCGCTGCCAGCCTGAACACGTGACTAACAGCTGCCCCGCACCGGAACCATAACAACTTCATGAACTTTTCACCACCACACACGCTGCAACTCCACTACTCCGCGCGCCCAAGCCGTCACCATTGCCTTCGCGCCTGCTGCTGTCTGCGCGCCTAGCCCGCGTCAATTACCCCTCGTGCGACGTGCCCTCGGGCCTTGCAGAACTGGGCGACGCGGTAAGCCACTCTCAGCTCCAGGACGCGCGCCTACACCCCGCACTGGAACAATAATACCTTCATGAACTTTCCACCACCACACACGCTGCAACTCTACTACTCCGCGCGCCCAAGCCGTCACAATTGCCTTCGCGCCTGCTGCTGTCTGCGCGCTTAACCCGCGTCAATTACCCCTCGTGCGACGCGCCCTAGGGCCTTGCAGAACTGGGCGACGCGGTAAGCCACTCTCAGCTTCAGGACGCGGTAAGCCACTCTCAGCTCCAGGACGCGGTAAGCCGCTCTCAGCTCCAGGACGCGCGCCTACACCCCGCACTGGAACAATAATACCTTCATGAACTTTCCACCACCACACACGCTGCAACTCTACTACTCCGCGCGCCCAAGCCGTCACAATTGCCTTCGCGCCTGCTGCTGTCTGCGCGCCTAACCCGCGTCAATTACCCCTCGTGCGACGTGCCCTCGGGCCTTGCAGAACTGGGCGACGCGGTAAGCCACTCTCAGCTTCAGGACGCGGTAAGCCACTCTCAGCTCCAGGACGCGGTAAGCCGCTCTCAGCTCCAGGACGCGCGCCTACACCACGCTACCCAGCCACACTACCATGCCAGCTTTACCTGAACACTACAGTGCCCAGCCTACAGAGAGCGCCGAGCTCAGCCAGCGTGCAAAGAGGCGGCTGGCGAACAAAGAGTTACAGAAAGCCTGCAAGAGACGGCGCACTGTATATCGAGGCAACCAGGCCAATTTGCGTGACAAGTATGGCATCAAGATCACCGGCGCTCTGCGTGTCCATGTCGAGGAAGCAGTCTACCCTCCTCGCACACTGCAAAGGGCTACCGGAGGGCCTACCAAGAAGACGCCGATGGTCCAAGGAGGGCAGTGGGAGCAGCTTACCCTCCGGCCACTGAAGACCCTCCTGGAGGCAGGCAATATCACCCACGCAGCTATCCCGAACCCCAATTTCAAGGCAGACGCGAACTCATGCCGGTTTGCTGCTCTTCGGTTTAACGACTGCGTGCGTGAAGATCAGCAAGCAGCGCTCATTAAGCGGATTGAGGCTGTTAAGGATGTACATTTCACCTTATCTAGGCTTCTTCTTAGCTAATGCTGTCGCAGCTTGGCGCCAACTTCGAGGTCACTAGCGCTCATGGAACATCCTTCCAACAGCTATGGATCGGCAACTGGAAGCCTTACACTGCGGCGCCCAGAGTGGCTAAAGGTGGGTGTGCTTCACTCGGAACACCCCTTGATGCCGGCCTCGCAGAGCTGGTCAAGGAAATCCACCCCATCATGCAGGACAGGCCGGCGCAATTACTCGAACAACTCGACCCTGATGCAGCGCGCCGCATGCGCTTCAACCATCAGATCGTCGCGAAGGCGATGGCAGCCAGCGTCCATCTGCAGAAAGAGAAGAACCAGCAGTGGCATGCTGAAGACGCCAGTCGGAAGAACACGTCACGATTCCGCCTTGGCGGCATGGGCTCTATGCTGGCTGTATCCATCTCGACGGCCAAGGGCACAGATTTTCATTACGACAATAACGATGACGGCCATGTCTACTCTGCCATTGTTGTCCTTGGCGCAGATGGCAACCTTCATTTACCAGACGTTGGCTATAAAGTGCATGTGAAGAAGGGCTCAGTGGTATTCTTTCCAGCCAACCAGCTGCTCCACAAGCTTGACATCGACGAGAACGCCGGAGCGAACGCCAAGCAATTTGTACTCACGTTCTGGACTGACAAGCGCTCTATGGAGTACCTTCAGGCAAACAAGCACAAAGAAGACTTCTACGGTGTATCTGAGCTGGACGATGATGAGCCACTCAAACACCTCATGAAGGATTGCTACATTGTGTAGCCCGGCTCCAGCGATCCCTGCTGTTCCGTCCTTCAAGAAGCCAAATGGCATGTCCTTCCACCTAGTTCAAGAAGCCAAACAGCATGTCCCTCCTCTTCTAGGCTGGCGATCAACCCAACCGCAGATATGTGACACTATGCTAGAAACGATCGAGCTGTGGCGTTCTTCTCGAACCTTCCAGCTAGTATCACGTGCGAGTTACTTTGGGCACATTCTCCGGGCTTTCTACGGCATGTCACGTGCGGGCTATCCTCGCGAGGGTCTCGTTTCGCGGGCAGGACAGAGCACATCTACCACAGCTCCAACGCTGAGCCCGCGTCACTCCTAAAAATTATAGCACGCAGTATCATACTATTAGAGCCTTAGGATCATGATGATAAGTCATCATCAGCCCTGTGGCAGCTGTATGAAGATGATTCATGCAACGCCGCCACGCTGATCGGTACCTCTCAATTTAAGCCTGGTCGTTCTGAATTGCCGGCTGCACATCCAGCAAAATCATTGCAGTGTAATGTAAACCACAGAGATCAGCGAGCCAAGCCTGTGGCTGGGCGCTTACGGCTGCTGCCAAAAACGCGTGATACTAAGTCACACGATTCTCTTCATCCAAGGTTCACCCGGGTGCGGTGTCGTATGTCATTAGCCCTGCGCCACGATGTGCAATTGGCCTACTTGACGTTACACAGCAGCGCATCCGAACTTTGAGCAAAAGGAGGCTGGAGCCTGATCTCGAACCCCACCTTACCACCGCTTCTCCATGATGGAGAACAAAATATGCCACTTCTTTGTCGCTGGACGCTGCTTGAACAGGGAGACATGTCGCTTCCAACATCCTGATACGGTCCCCACCCCTCTCTCTCCCGAACGCAAAGCGGAACCTGTTAGCCGCTCGCAGTCGGGCGGCTCCGTTCCAAAAGCAAAGATACCTTGCAAATTCTATCTCCAAGGCACATGTACCAGGGGAGACTTCTGTACCTTCGAGCATTCAAACCCGACTACAGCCACAGCTACAGTCTTCCGTCCCGTATCCAGGGACACTAGGTCGAGCATACCGTGCAGATACTTTCAAAGAAGTATCTGTAAAATGGGAGAGCTATGCCCCTTCAGTCACGATATTCAAGGTAATCTAGTCATGCCGAAGACGCTGTCGGATCACAGGCCCATCCCGGACATTGGCCTCGCTGCATCCACTTGGGCGCGCTCCAATCCTTCCTTCAGAGAGCATGATGAAACCAAACTACCAAGGAACATTGGAGGGGCCACCGTGGATTTTGCTGATGGGGCCTCTGTTTCGACAATCTCTTTGATTTCGGACTTCTCCGCTGTGTTCACATCCGACCTATCTCAACATACATCCGTTCAAGATCTAGTGGACCTCTTGAGCAGCAGGGGCTTTCCCCAGGTAACTCCCGATTGTATTCGCTTCAAATACATTCCGGAAAAGCTCCATAAGACAGCTGTAATTAAAGTCCGTAATCCAGACTTTGCCAACAAGCTTCTCCAGTGCCTTGGGGATACCCCTGTACGTCTCAGGGATGTGGAAGTTCATGTGTCGAAAATGCAACTTGGAGGGGAAACAGAATCCGGCATGAATCGGCTCCAGCTGACCGGCGTTACATGTTCATGGTTCAATCCTTCCAAGGTGGCTTATCTCCAATATGAGACGGATTGGAAAGCGAAGCGGGCACTTGAACGCATTAAGGGCCCGGACTCAAACCAGCTCATGGGCCGGAAGCTCGATGTCACGTATCAACCAATTCGGTCCTTGCAAGTGGGCAATCTTGACCTGAACACGAACGAAGCGGGACTTCGACGCTTTCTTCCTTCTCCACAGCCCATTAAGGTGACTTGGGGACCTCAATCTCACATGTTCACTGCAAAACAGCTAGAGGAAAGAGCTATCACGCAACTTCGATCTCACGGTACTCTCATAGAAGAGTGTACTCCTCGTCCCCAAAAGGGGCGAAGTAACGTTAGAACGAAAATCATCGCCAAGTTCAGCGAAGCAGAGGCAGCCCGTAATGCGGTCAAGAAGATGCACGAAACCCGTCTCGATCCCGACTCGAATGATAAGATACAAGTCACTCTTCTCGTGTCCATCAAACTGTCGGTCTCCTCTCGAATCCTAGCAGCCATTCGACCACAACTCGACCCTCTTGTTGACCAAACATGGCGAACGGATTACGTTCAGATCAAAAGCTACGAAGCTCTGGGCAAACAATACGCCCAAGTCCGCATTTTTGGTCAGTCCAGAGAACCAGTTGCCAAGGCCAAGTCGGCCGTGGAGAAGCTCCTTACCGGCCAGATCGCCGCCGACGGAGATGGCCCGATCACAGACCCGTTCTACTTCAGACCTTCATCAAAGAGCTTTCTGAACAATCTCGGAGCCGCACATAGGGTTTTCATACACCAGGATCTACGTCGATCGGTTATTCGACTATACGGAGACGACACGGGTATCGAACAAGTCGAACGCGCTCTGGTGGCGAAATGTGCAGAACTGAAGGAACATTCCCACACCGTCATTCTTGATCCCGAGGCTTTGGCTTTTGCCCTCAAAGGGGGGTTTCGACAAATTGTTGCCGCTCTTGGAAAGGACAAAGTGAAGCTAGATATCATCAATAACCCGAAGCGAATCATCGTCGAAGGCTCCACGAGAGATGCGGTCCAGATACAGGAAATCCTCACATCGTGTGCATCTCCTTCATTGGAAACACAAATCGCCGGGCTCTCCATCAGCGGAGACGACTCCGAGCTATTCTGCCCAGTCTGCTTCACCCCACCAGAAGCGCCTATCAAGACGTCATGCGGCCACTTCTATTGCAGTTCCTGCCTCGTCTCGCAGTGCACGTCTGCCGATTCTTTCCCGCTCAAATGCCTCGGGGAGGGCGCTGTCTGTGGCTCTCCAATAAGTCTTGCCGACGTGAAGAAAGTTCTTTCTGGGACTGAATACGATAATCTTCTCCAGACATCCCTGACCTCATACCTTCGCAGTCGAACAACCGAATTCCAATACTGCGCCACACCAGACTGCGACCGCTTCTACAGAATCTCAAACACTGAAAAACCTCGGACCTTTGACTGCGACGGCTGCCTTAGCTCCATCTGCACGAGCTGCCACCAAAATCCCCATGACGGGCTTACATGTGAGGCCAACAAAGCCCTAATCAAAGCTGCCTTGGAGGGACACGAAGAACTCGCGAAGTGGAAGAAAGACAATGATGTGCGAGACTGCCCCAAGTGCGGGGTGCCGATTGAGAAAGCGTTTGGTTGCAATCACATGGAGTGCATCTCGTGCCGGATCCACATCTGCTGGTTCTGTATGAAGACGTTTGGTAGCGGAGGAGAGACCTACAAACACATGGAGCGGACACATGGCAACATGTAGGTGGTGAGTCAAGGGTATAGATTGGGTCTCTTGCTATTCGGAAATTGTAGCTGGTGATGGCTTCTTATTCTTACGACCTAAGACGATGATGGGAAACCTTCTCTACGAAGGGACAAATTCCGGAAAGTTTTTTCTCAGCGTTAAGAGCGAAATATAAGAGGCCGACAAGAATGCTTGTTCCCTCGGGCTGTTCGTGCCTCGTCCTCTGTTAGCGTATTACAATGCCTAATAAGCTTCAACAATGCTAACTTCTTTAAGTTAAGTTAATTACACTAGAGCTGATTACGTAAGACGTGCGGGGTGGCTTACCGCTAGCCGGAGTAGCGATCGGCGTGGCGACCCTGCATAGTTTTGGGCATCACATCAGGCACGAGGCTGATCATGGCTTCCTGTGCTGATAGGGGGTTCTTAGGGCTAGATACTAACCTTCTGTACGTGTAGCAGGTTGTCAAAGCTTTTAAGTAGTGCAATAGCAGAGCAACGCTGTTATGCACGAAATAAAGGTTGTTTGTAACATTTGCAAAAAGAGTAGCAATACTAACGTAATTTTTAGTTAGGAGTATTGGGATAAGCTTACAAACAGCTCTAGTATATTGCTGATACAAACTTACAGCGATTATTAGGGTGTGCGAAGAAAGCGAAGTGCTGAAAGTCGAAGTACCCCTCATTTGTTCCAGCACGGCGGGTGTCCCAGCACTCAGGGAGGGACGTTACCTCCCATTTTCTGGACTCGGACGGGTGGCTTTCATCTGCTTTTATATGTGAGGTGGCCGGTCAGACGGCGTGCGCGCTTCCACCATTGCCAGCCAGTCCACCAGAGCAGCCCGCTTTCTTCTCGTGTAATCTCGCGCTACCCAGCACGGGCGCGTTCCCGAAGTTCCAGCGCCGCTCGTTCTCCTTCTCCCAGTGCTCGGCGTCAGGACGAATATGTTCTGGCGGTGGCGCGCGTGGAGGGTCGGCTACTGGGAGCGCAGCGAGGCCTCGGGGGTGAGCAGGTTCAGGTACTGAAGTAGATCTGCGGCGGCGAGCTCGGCAGGAGCTAGGTAGGGCCGGCTATCGACGGCGTGCGCGCGTGCTTGAGACTGAATTTGCGGTTGTTGGGTAATTGAGTTGGCTTGTATTTCTGGGAACTAGATGCTTCTTCAGCCGTTAGTCGGAGTACACCATTTGAGTTAGAGCCTTCAGATGCACAAAAGCTATACAATCTTCGTCCTTGCGCTGTCGAAGATTCCCTCGCACAATAGTTGAGGCAAACTAAACTTTCTTTGTCGGCAGAATTCCGTGCTCACATGAACGAACCTACTTCCGAAGATACTGTCGCATGGAGATTTTGTGAAGATCTAAATAAGCGAGACTATAAGCGGGACTTTAAAACAGGATTAGTCTACATATACAATCGTAAATCCTCGCCTGGCTTTGTCAAGATTGGCTGGACGTCTAAATCCGGTGACGTTCGTCTGGCAGAATGGTCGGAACGTAGATACTGTATGCCCTAATCGAATTGTTTAGATTGACTGCAGTTCCGTATGCGCAGCGTGTTGAGACGCTTATGCATTATGAGCTGATCAAAGAGTGGAGGCGAGGGCAGCCATGCAAAGGTTGTTGGATGAAGAAAGAGAAACAAATTCGTCATCAGGAATGGTTTGAAGTAAGTCAGGAAAGGGCGATACAGGTCTTGAGCACGTAGGCAGAGTTTTTCAAGAAGCCAACCTTTACGAGCTAAGCGGATGGCTGAAGTCTGAGTGAAAAAACATTGTAGATGTCATGAAAGTGGATCGCGAGGCCATTACTTCGAAAGGACTGTTAGAGCACTACGAGGCGACCGTTATAAAAGATACAGCACTTGCTAAGAAGGCAACAATCGCAAAGGAGGAAGCAATCGCAAAAGAAGAAGCAATCGCAAAAGAGGAAGCAATCGCAAAAGAGGAAGCAGTGGCAAAGGAAGCAGTGGCAAAGGAAGCAGTGGCAAAGGAAGCAGTGGCAAAGGAAGCAGGGCAAGTTATGTCCAAGTTTCCGTTGATCCGTGTCGGCGGAGCCCTGAGCGCGGACGCTGATGCGGGACTAGGAGACATTGTAGTCAGCCAGATGATCAGATGACAGCAATTGGTTGATTTTGTAACGTGGGCTGTAGCAATCCACTACGCAAAACAGTGGTAGAGAGGTGGAAGGTGAAGAATAAGAATTTTCGGGGCATTTGAGTTTGCTTTCGGCTGCAGCTGCTGCGGGTAATGTGTTGCTTAGACTGTCCAACGGCCTGCCGCGGCGGAACTACGTAAATAGCAGCGTAGCGACGATTTGGAGGAAGAGCCCATAACAAGGCTTGTTGCCACTGCACTGCAGAAGTTGGTAGTCGGCTGTACCTATGGGCGAAGTTCGGCATGGCTCGGGGATCCTCTGCGACCAGCGTCCTACATTTGATCCTGAGACTTGTTGTCGTTGGGGTGATCGTCTGCATCTCTATCTTCCTCCCAGCATTTTTCCCACTCCTCCAGCCTTACTGGGGGGCCCAGGCCGACTGGGTTGGCATTGTGAAACTCACGGAGCTTGCGCGGGCTATTCTTGAAGCCAGATGCGTAGTACCACTTTCGATCGGTCTTGTATCCAAGCCATTGAACACGGTACTGTAGTTCATTGCAATAGCAACGGACTTTGAGGATCATCTCTACCTCATATTCATCGTTTTCATTTGCACTGCCGCGATCAGGCTTCCGCGCTTGCCTGCGTGAGCGATAGCCTGACTTCGATCGCTTGTCGCTTCTACGACGGCGGCCGCTACTGTCCTCGCAGTCCTGCGTCGCCAGCAGAGAGCGCTTCCGCTTGCGCGTTCGCCTTGTGCTATTAGTGCTATCGTCGTTATCTTCGTCGTCGCTGTCAGATCTATTGCTACCGCCGCAGCTGCTCGTCGTTACAAGCGGCGTGTATTTGTCTTGTAAGTGTTAGAGGAAGAAACACACTTGCAACAGACTTCACTCACTTTTCGCCCCCACTTTCTTGTGCACTGGCTCTTGTGACTGATCTGTTGTAGCTTCTGGCAGAGTATCACCTCTGGAACCATGCATTGACTCCCCAATCTTCATAGCCGACAATCCAGTTGGCGGTATTAATAGCATTGGTTCGCAACGCGGAAGCTCACTAGCTTGAGATTCAGGTCCGTCAACCAGTTCCGAGCTGATAGCATCATCTGATTTGGATTCACTGTCCTCGATCACGATTACACGCTCTACGCAATGTTAGAATAGCTACGGAACATTCTAATAGGGCCTGGGGCTTACCTTGACTGCTATCCTCAAAAGCGGGCAGACAGTTGCCCCTACGTAGGACTTCAGGATATGAAGTTGAGACGAAACGCTCGACTTCCGTGCCTTGTTTGTCAGGGGGAGGAAAACCGCCTGTGCAGCTAATATCGCCACACTCACTACCAAAATCTTCCAGTTTGCAGATGTTATTGCCTGCTGCGTTCAGTTAGTCATCAAAGAACAGAATAAACATGAATCTTCGTTCGCTTTAGAAATGCTTACTTGGTGTCAAATCAACGTCTCTGGCTTGGTGCAACGCAGGAGTAAGGCTAATGCTCAGATTGTTGTCAAGAGCAGGGAGTTCGTAGCCATTAAACGCCGTTTTCGAGGTATTACGTTGCGAGGTCTGCTTTGGCTTTGGCTTCGGAGGTCCAGTGTAAGGAATAATTTGAAGCTGCATCGGAAAAGAGATCAAAGACATCGTGGCCGCTGTCGGTGGTTCTGGGAGGTCTGGTGGTGTGAGGAACCCGGAGGCGCCGTGGTTTAAGTAGGCGAAGGTTGCACGCTTCAGTCCAAACCCTGTCGGAAGGCCAGCTTGAATCTGTTGGGCGCTCTAGCAGGCAGCAGTCGGCACGAGACAGCGTCCAAAACGCAGACTCTAGGGGTGTACGGTATTGAGTCGAATCAGCAGTCGCGCAGCTGCGTCCTGTTGGTGGCCATGCGGCCCTCGCATGAAGCCCCCTTTCTTTAGACAAGAATGTGCATGGCTAGCTTGCTGATACTCGTTATGGAGTAGGGCACTGCGACACTATCTTCCCACAGGCTAGGTTGCGTAGCCGCTACGTACCTCCCCTTTTTTGTTAGAGGCACCCTCAACAACACGAGCTCGGAGATGCCTATTCTGGTTGATTCGTGTCCATAAGTAGAGCAAATAGATCCTAACACAGATGATCAACTCTTTGGCAACCCCAAAACCCAAACTTAGGCTCAAACTGTCGTCCAGGCTTCGGGCTCCGCTCTGGTCCTCAGCTCTATTAGTGACACTAGAATGCATCATTAGCATCATGTAGACCGTTATGCAAACTTAAGCTCCACTAATCTGGTTAATAGTGCAGCATGGGCGAGTACATGCTGCGACCGCCGCCTGCCCGGCTGAACAGTAGATAGTGGCCTAGCCGCGCCTCCCGGGCGTGATTCTGGTGACATCTAGCTTTTACCGACATCTACACAGCTAGAGGCCTATCGCTCCCCTGGGAGGGGGGGGGGGGGTGCGTGGTCTCACTACCTTGCTTAGCGTCCAAATTAAATGGTACGGACATAACCCCTCCTCCTGAGACATAATGGGGGCGTCCAAGGCCATGCCGTTGCTGTCTAGGCGGTTGATGATGTGGCAGGTCGAAGAGCTACTAGGGGCCCAGGCAGGCTCGAAAAAGGGGAAGAGCTAAGGAGAAAGAGTTCGTGGCCATCTACAAGAGATTTCGAGACAGAGAGTCGCAGATATTCACTGCGTAGCTGTAGTGAAGGCGGCGGAAACAAAGAAGCTAAAGTCCTAGGAAACGGTACATTACCACGCTGATTCTCGACGAGAAGATTCGTAGACGCGGGCTGCCAACATTTACGGCGCAGCGCCCTTACTATTGGCGGACTAAGGGTAATAGACGCAGGACCAGGCGGTGCAGCGGCTGCATGACTCCTAGGGGGCAAGAAAATGCCTCACAGTAGATCGGGGCAGACCAATAAGGTAAACGGATGGTGTTTGGCGAAAGGAGACTATGGAAGGGGAGGACAGACCGGCGAGGGCAGCGTGGTTATATGTGATGAGGTCAGTGCACGGGCCAGATAAAGCGGCGAGAGGCTAAGAGAGCGTCAGTTTTCTGCTTTAGGAGCGGCTATTTCCTGATGCAGTTCCACTCACACCTATATACCTACTTAAATAGAATATTATTATGTCTATAAGCTGTTATTAAGGGATTTAATAACAAGAGCTATAGAATAGCTAT
This sequence comes from Ophiobolus disseminans, assembly GCA_010093685.1. Lineage (NCBI taxonomy): Eukaryota > Fungi > Ascomycota > Dothideomycetes > Pleosporales > Phaeosphaeriaceae > Ophiobolus > Ophiobolus disseminans. The sequence continues at coordinate 51,232 of MU006259.1, forward strand.
AAAGTCTATTAACCTAGGCTAAGATTTATAGCTAAGATAGCCAACAGCAGCATTTATAGAATTGCAAAGTTAAAAGGCAATTCTAATTATAATATTTAGGCCTTAAGAATAGAGTCTATTCTTATTAAAGAAGGATGTAAAGAAATTATGCACATAGATCCTTCTAACCTAACTCTAAATAAGTATGTACAAGAGAGACTTGTTATACTTAGAGAGCTAGAGAAAAAAGCTATATCTATTATTAGATTAAGCTTAGAAGATAGCCCGCTTCTGCAAACTAAAGAGATAAAAAATAAAAAGCTCTTTTACTCTTTAGAATAAGCTAAAAGCTCTATATAAAGCTAAAGGATTTAGCTTAGATTTTTTAATTAGCAAAGAGCTAATTAATACTACGTTATCTAGCTGTAAGAATAACGTAGAAGAGTATTTGCAGAAGATAAAAAGGCTTATTAATAGCCTAGAAGCTAGAGATGTCTCTCTGCCTTCGAAATTTGTTGCTGCTTTAGTACTTAATAATCTAAATAAAGAATTTAATTATTTAGTAACTATTATAACACAAGATCTTCGATTAAATAAAGATGTAGATCTAGATTTATAAGAGGTTAGACCTCTACTATCCTTAGTAGATACACTTCGGTTTATTAGAACATTATAGAACGTTATAAAATGTCCTAGAACGTTATAGAATGTCCTAGAACGTTATAGAATGTCCTAGAACGTTATAGAAT
>MU006259.1:58239-72308 GCA_010093685.1 Ophiobolus disseminans
AAGTAAACTTATTAAGTTTATATAAAGCTCTAGAAAAAGGAGCTACTTTTAAGTTTACGCTAGAGGAAGGCCTATTATATAAGAATAGTAAAGTCTTAGTAAAAGAAGACTATACTAAAAGAATTGCTACATTTACTACTCTTAGTAATAAGGACAAGAATAATATAGAGCAAGCGTTAAGCTCTGCTAGCACTAAAGAAATAGATGCTTGTAGTAGCGGATTAGGCTCTTAACCTCACGACTGTACGCGCGCTTTAAAGGCGAGAAGCAGCTAACGTTAAACGGCTATAGTAGGTAGGATAAGTAAGGCGGCATGCAGAGCGTATAGATATTGTTTTCCTTGCAGAGCTCTTAAAACTTAAGAGAATAGTAGCTTCTGTAGCCGTTAAGAACAAGTAGGCGACGTGCACTAATAACGCGAGTCTTTGTATAAGCATTAAAGTGCTTTAGCTACTCTACTCCTAGCTCGTTGTTTATCTAGCTATTGTCACTAACTGCGATTGCCTAGTCGCGTAGGATCTCTGCCTCCTCGTACTAGGCAGATAGGTGATACTAGCTAGCAAAGATAATAAACAGTAGGATTAACTAGCTAGCAGCGTTAATCGCAGCAATCGCCGTCACCTACTCGCGATTGCCTAGCTAGATAGTCTTTAGCCTACCTCTTCTCTCTAACCCTATCACAACGAGCTAAGTTGTGATCTTGCCTATTATAAAGCTAGCCTTATTAAAGTTAAAGACGTTATTATTATAGATGCTGTACTTAGCCTTTGTCTCTTCTATAAGCTTAAACTAGCCCCTAATTAGAGCTAGATCCTCGCATAGAGCTCGCTGCCTATCGTAGGCTTAATTAAAATACGTCCTAAGACTGTCTGTACGCTTAACAAAGTTAGCTAGCTACTTCTACCTAACCTAACTAGCGCCGCGCGTAGCTAGCAGTTTATCAGCTATATTACGTATAGCAGCGTACGTAAGCCTAAATCCACGTGTATCCAACTCGAGTATATATCTAGTAACTACCTCCTCCTCTAGCTAAGAGAGCTTTCTCGAGTTAGGCTAGCAATCGCGTTAGGCAGGCCTACTAGCGCGTCGGTCGCGTAGTGTGTTGTGCGAGGGACATTAAAAGCCTAAGTAGCAGCTCTTATAGTCTTTATTTAGCGCTAATTAAGAGCAGAAATAGAGAGCTATATATTAGCTTTAGATAGGCGCGGTAGGGGTTGTTAGGGGGGAGGCATAACTAATTTGAGTTCAAAGGTTAATTAAAGTTAGTAGGGTAGGCGACTCGCTTGCGTAGGCGACTCGCTTGCTATCTATGTTAGTAATATTATCCTAGATTACTATAAGCTCTATAAAGTGCCTACTCTCTTTCTACTCCTTCTATATCTAGAGAACCTACTTCTATAATACCTATACAGCCTCTACTATAATATTCTATACTATAGTATAGAAGTATATAAGCTTAACTAGGTAGCTCTTAAAGGAAAAGGTCTACTAGTCTAGTAACTACTATATACTACCTACTATACTACCTAGTATATATAGTAAGATAAACTTAGTATATAATAGTAAGCTAAGTATTATACTTATAAGACTATATAAGCTATTAATAAGGTAGTAAGACTACTACTATAGAAGATGTTAGAGAACTAAGGTTTGAGCCGAGGCTAATCACGAGATTAGGCCAGGAACACGGGGATTAAGGCCCCGACGTAGGGTATATAACCTAGATTTTCATCCGATCTTTCCTAAGTACTTATCTAATCAATACACTTATTTCAATTAAAGTTCTAACGTCTCTTAGCAACAACAGTTATAAGCCTAGCGCTTTAGAATTATAGAGTTAATTCTCTCTGCGTACCTAGCACTACTAAGAGTGTTAGAACGATTACACTACTCTATTATCTCCCGATCTACATACGTACGATAAACGACAATAGAGTTAATACACACAATGTGCTCCTTATAAGCCGATCTAACTAGCTATACTAGTACGCCTAACTCTAGTTCTATTGCGCAGGCAAAGGAATCTAGGATCTCGTCGATCTAGATAAGGAAACACAGGCCCTGATTGATGATTAGGCACCTAATTACCTAGAGCTTAATTCGCTCCTAGAGAAGCCTACTAAAGAAATAAATAAGATACTAGATTAGCAAAAGAAGATCCTCTAATAGAAGCTTATAAAGTACAACAAGGCTAAGAAAGACTGCGTAGAAGTAATAATTACGCACCTAGAGAATATAGCCGTCTACAAAGTAGAGCTTAATTAATAGAAGAGGAATATTGCTAAGCTTAGTAACGTGCTCGAATAGGTACACAAGACTATTACCTATAAGCTACTAGCTCTAATTTAGATTATGCTTCTCGCAGAAGACTAGACTACACTATAAGCCTTAATTAGAAAGCTAAAAGCAGAGCTTGCGCTAATTAACTTAACTACCTTAATGCTAATCTGCTAGCGATACCGCAAGCACCTTGCGAAGGCTCGCAACAGGCGGATTAAGCTAGAAACGTAGTTCACGCAGTAGCAGATACTGTACACATAGGCTAGAGCTTAGCACCTCGCAGAAGTTGAGGCTAATCTAGTTCTTTAGGATTTCCTTAAGGCGATTAGAGCAAAGTTTGCACTAGAATAGGCAAGAAACCTTTAATAAATAATCCTAATAACAGCAGCTATAGGCGGGACAGCTATAACTATAGATTAGGTAGCCTATATGTTCTCGCTCACTCTACAGGAGCACGAGATTACTAGCTTAGGAACTAGAGAGAAATCCGCTAGCGTGTTTGCGACTTTCGCGGGGGATAGATTACCCCTTTAAAGAAAGCGGTACCCTGCATCGAATACTAACTAACATAAGTGCCTATGCAAGCTAAGTAGATTGTATAAGTAGACTCTACTAAATTACTAATAGCTTAAGACAGCGTGTACTAGAATAAGCTGTCACGCCCCTTTAGGATACCGACTAGACGGAGCCTCCGGAGACCTATCGGGCTAGCCTCGGGTTATGTGTGGCCCCGTATATATACTCCTAGTAGACTCTTATCTAAGTCCCTTAAGAATTCGTCTTACTTTAATACTACTTAGTATACTTATCCTTTAACTTCTACCTACAAACGCCTTACAATTCGAATCCTTTCTACTTCTTCCTAGAAAGGTAGTCGTTATTAGGACCTACACTACACTCTACTTACAAGTATAGTAAATACTCGCAACGCTAGCCTTAATAAAGGCAAGGGCGTAGCCTGCAATACTCCTAACGCCGCGGCGTCGGACGCCTAAGGGCGTGTGCTAGAGGAGAACTAGTAGAAGCAGCTAAACTAGTAGCTCTATTAACTATCTAGGTCTAGTGCTTCTAGATTCTATAAGGTTAAAGACGACAACGATAGCGAGGACGCCTATAGCACGCCGCGCGCGAACTCTATAAGGCATACCTCTAACCCTAAGAGATTAACGCTACCGCGTTAGATGCTATCCAAGCTAGGTTCCGCCGCACTAACTCTAGGTTAGCTAACCTCCGGCACTTAGCCGGGCTATAGCAGGGCCCTACCTCCCGCGGGAGGTCGGTCCCTAGTGCAGAGTGCACTAATCCTACCCTCGCGAGGAATAGAACGTAATCCGTCGCCCTTTAGCAACATGCCTGCGGCTCTACTAGGTAGACCTATCCTAACTTAGTTAGGCTAGGGGTTTATTAAAGCACTCCTCTAAAGCGAGTTTACAGCCGAGGATAGAGGCGCCTCTAAGGAGGTATTAGCCTGCTGGTAACGTCGCATTAATAATGCGTCTAGGGCTCTTATACCTACTAGGCAAGCTACGGAGCGTGCTTAGGACCCGCAAGACGCGGCGGCAAGACTAATGCGTACCTTAAACAACATTAGCACCTAACCTAAGCTAGGGGAGGCAAGTCGTATACTAACGCCCTAGCAGGTGCAACAATAGATTAGGGATATTAATAGCGGCTTCTAATCTATTTAAGCAACGGTTAATAGCGCTACACGCACGTACTAGGCGCTAGGTACTATCTAGTACTCTGTCTACTAAGAACTGCTTTAGCAGAAGGTCTTAGATAGAGTTATTACCTCCTAGGTAGAACTCTACACTAAAGAGCTGCGGCTTGTTTAGAACCCGCTGTTAACTAGGTACTAGAACTATGCGTCGTTCTGAAACTTCGCATAGCACAGCGGCGATACAGTAAGTGGCTTTCTCTTCTAGTTAAGCAAGAAAGAAGCACTATTAAATCAAAGCTTCTTTAAGACGCCTAAGGGCGACAATAATAAGCTAAAGATCTCCTTCGTATAGGCTCGCTTGCCTAAGGCGTATTAGAAAGAGATGCGTCGCAATTCGCTCGAGACTATACAAACCTAGAAAGATTTTGAGCGCGCTCTCTGTAACGCAGAGACTGTGGCTAAAATCGACTCTAATGTCGCCCCGGCAGCGCCTAAAGAGGCCGCCGGCGATAGGTATAACCGTGGTAAGCGACATGCCTCGCAAACTAAGTACCTAGGCAAAAGGTAGGACAGAAAACACTCCTTATCTATGCCGTTAAGAGACTAGTCTCTAGCGCGCAACGCGCCTTCTGCCTCTAGCAGCAACGCCGAACAGCGCGGTACCCGTCTATAGCAGAACAACTAGGGCGGCGGTAGTAACTAGAACTACGGTTACTAGCGCAACTAGAAGCTACACTAGAAGAACAAAAGCAATTAGCAGAATTAACCGCTAGCTGACAATACAGGAAAAGGCAAGCCGTAGTTAGGAATATTGCCCGCCTAAAACTAGAGCTAAACACTAAGAGAAAACAGCTTCGTATTGCAGTTAATGTCGAAGTTGCAAGACCTAATAGTGCCCTAACTAAGCTCTAAGCTTTATACAACTTAGAAGCAGAAATTAATCTTATTTAGACTAAATGTGTAGAGATTTTAGGTTACGCATAGGTTTTAGCTAAGGACTGTTCTATTGCGAAGTTCCTTAACGATAATAACCTCTGCATTAATAGAGCATACGACCTTAACATTAGCTGCTCTAATTTAAAGGGGATCTATAAGCAAGTGGACTAATAGAGGTTCTAGTCGGCTAACTTTAGCGGCTATAACCTAGTCCTTAGCTACCCTTAGCTTTAAGAAGCCGACCCTAAGATACGCTTTAGTACTAGGGAGTTTAAATAGTAGAAAAACGACAAGGGCGCTACTAAGAGCTGTATCCAACTCGTTAAACTACAAGAGCTGCTTAGTAGTCTCGAACACGGGGAAAAGGCATATATGCTTTACTCTAACCGCATAAGTTGCACAACTATAAGTAACGACCTAATAGCCGCCTAGAGACAGGAACTTAACCGCGCCGCTAACAGAGCTCTATTAGCACCTACAGGTCCTAGTAGCAATGCGGTTTAAGACGCTACATGGTTTTATCGTTAAGGGATACTCTAGTTAAAGAACCTTACCCTCTCTATTAAAGACTATCTTAAGAGATGCGTAGAGAACACCCCCGCGCTGCACTAGCTCCCTAAAGAGACCGCGCGCTAGGTTGTAGCAAATGTGTACTAAGAGATGCCTTAGCAATCTACATCCGCTCTAACGCCTCCCTGTAAGCGCCGCGACAGACATCCTAAATCTAGTTACACTAACTCGCCTATTAATAATGCTCTTAATCCTAAGAAGATGCGCTACGTGCTAGAGTCGCTCTAGTACAAGTAGAAGGCGTTTAGTAAGCGGCAGACTAGCCGCCTCGCTGCCTACACTAAGCATGATTATGCTATTAATATTAAGAAAGAGAAGAAGGTACCTAATCTCCCTATCTACAATCTCTCGCGCCGCGAGCTAGATATCCTTTAGGAATACCTTAATACGGTGCAGGAGAAGAGCTAGATAAGACTAAGCAAGTTACCTATAGGTGCGCCTATTCTCTTTATACTAAAGGCAGATAGCTCTATAAGGTTGTGCGTTAATTATCGCGGCCTTAACAAAGTCACTATTAAGAACTGCTACCTAATCCCGCTTGTAAGCGAGATACTAGACTACCTTTCTAAGGTAAAGGTCTTTACAAAGCTTAACCTCTACGATGCGTACTATTAACTTCGCATTAAGAAGAGCGATAAGTAGAAGATAGCATTTAAGACGTAGTACGGTTATTACGAGTACCTTATAATGCTATTTAGCCTTGCTAACGCACTATCGACCTTCTAATTATACATTCACCGAGCCCTAGGCGGGCTGCTAGATAGAACCTATCTTATCTACCTTAACGATATTCTTATCTACTCTAAAAACGAGAAGGACTATAACGCTCACGTAGAGGAGGTCTTAGATAGGCTAGTTGACTAGGGCATGTTTTGCAAAGCTAGCAAGTGCACGTTCTTAACAAAGTCTATTAAGTTTCTAGGCTACATCGTTACGCCTAAGGGCGTCGTAATAGACCCTACCTAGGTAAAGACGATATAGGAGTGGCCTAAGCCTAAGGGCTTTAAGGACATCTAGGTCTTCCTAGGCTTTACTAACTTCTACTAGCGCTTTATCTACAACTACTCGGCGATTGTACGCCTAATAGTAGACTATATAACGCGCGCCCAATCTCCGCCTGCGGGCTAAGAAGAACAGGCGAAGAAGAAATTAAGGAAAGGTCTAATAAGGTGGTTCCTCCTATAGACATAGCTAGCTAACGTACGCGCTGCGTTCCTCGAGCTCCGCTAGAAGTTTACTAAAGCACCTATGCTCTAACACTGCGACCTATCTAAGCTAGTGATAGTACTTACTAACGCTTCGGATTTTGCTATAGCAGCTATATTGCTGCAACCTTAAACGTCTAAGCTAGCGACTAATTGTTATTAGAAGCTAGTAGCGTTCTAGAGCAAGAAGTTCACAGGTCCCTCTATTAGGTAGTACACCTATAACAAGGGATTAAACGCTATTGTTAAGTCTTTTAAGACCTAGCGACACTATCTCGAGCATACCCTGTTACTAATCTAAGTGCTCTCTAATTACAACAATCTGCAGTACTTCATAACTACGAAGGAACTCTCTTCTAAGCAAGCCCGCTAGGCTAAGGAGCTAGCGCGTTTCGACTTTAAGATTGAGTACAAACTAGAATAGGATAATCTAGTAGATAGGCCGTCGCAACGGCCTAACTACGCGAAAGGTATCCTTATTAGAGAATAGTAGGCGCTTTGTAATGCGATGCTGCTAACGCTATAACAAAAGCTCCGCATATAGGCAATCTAGAAGTCTATAGCTGCAAGCACTAACGACTAGGCAGTGCGGGATAAACAACTCCCTAGAGCGGGCCCTGCGGGTGCCCGTCGAACCTCTAAAACTGTTAATTTACCTAGCAAGATATTCCCTAACAAGACGTTAGTCACCGACGATGCGTCGTTAAGCTACCTTAGCCCTTCTACCACTGTTAATAACAACAAGAGCGAGGATAGCTATACGGATGCTAGTGTACGCTTCTACTAGGTCACTGTTAGTCTGCTTTAGAACCTAACTAGCGGAATAGCATTACTAAATAAGCTCGCTGTTGCAACCACGCGAGATGAATCCGCCTACGCACTAGAAGTTCTAGACCTTCTCTCTAACTATATCCGCGAAACTTAGAAGCGAGATATAGCCTACCTTGTTCATGAGCCGCTAATGCGTTAGGAGGGGGGTAGGGCGAGGAAGAGAGCCGCAAGCTAGGAGTTCGATCCTAGTAGCACCTTGCGCAGAGGTAGGAAAGTGTAGATTCCTAAAGACAAAGCCCTGCGCATGAATATCCTTCGCAAGAACTACGACGACCTAATAGGTAGTTACTATAGTCTAGCAAAGACGAAAGAACTGCTTAAACGCAAGTACTACTAGCTATACTTAGCTAGGGATGTACACGAGTATATTAGACGTTGCGCAGCTTATTAGCTAAACAAGATCTGCTAGCATAAGCTATAGGGAACACTAGTTCCCTTGCTAGTGCTAACAACGCTATAGCGTCACTTTTCCCTCAATTTTGTAACAGACCTGCCTACATCTAAGAACAAGTAGGGGAATAAGTACGACTTAATACTCGTACTAGTCAACTGCTTCACGAAGTACGTCTAGTATCTACCTGTAACTAAGGCGATCACGGCCTAGGGCGTAGCTAACGTACTGCTGCGGCAGTGCTTCCTAAAATAAGGCCCGCCTAATACCCTTCTCTTAGATAGAGAGTTAGTGTTCACTAGCTAGTTCTAGTTAGACATCTGCTATTATTTGAAGATAGACTATCGCCTAAGCACTGCTTTCTACTCTTAAACGGATAGTTAGACTAAGCGTTAGAACTAGGAGCTAGAAACGTATCTCCGCATCTACATAAACTACTAGCAAGACAATTAGGTAGAATTGTTGCTATTTGCAGAATACGCGTACAATTCCAAGCAGCACTTAGGGTATATGCTTAGCCCTATACGCATAGCGTTCGGGATTAACCCTAAAGGCTTCGATAGAGTACCTAATAAGCATTAGCTGCAAAAGCCGGACCTTAACTAGGCCGCCTCTAGGGACCTAGCGGCTATGCGCTAGCAGGTCACTAACCGCTTAGACAAATAGGCTGAATCGTAGGAGACAGCAGCCGCCTCTCTCGCCTACGCCTAAAAGGCAAACAAGAAGTAGTACAACGCGAAGCGCAAGGAGAAGCACTTTGCTAAAGGCGACTAGCTATTGCTGCAAGCGAAAAACATTATAACGAGACGCCTATTAAAGAAGTTTAACGCCTGTTACCTAGGGCTATTCAAAATCTTAGAGCGCATAGGGAAGCTAGCGTACCGCCTTAACCTCCCTCTATCGATAGCCTAGCTACATCCCGTCTTTAATGTGTCACTCCTTAAGGCGTAGAACGCACTACTACTAGAAGTAGGCTTTAGGCTAGGCGCTATCCAAATCCCTAACAAGATCGCTCCTAGCGAACGTTATAAGGTAGAAGCTATCCTTAATTCCAACAACACCTCTAAACATCCTGTTTATCTGTTTTTCGAAGAAGCTCTAACTTTTAAATAGTTTGTATATGTCCTTGTTAGTTTCCTTAGTGTATTCTTCTACTAGATGTTTTTTAATGTATAGTTAGAACTATTAAGCGGCTTTGCCTTTTATGTGCATGCCTGCTAATATTATTTTATCTTATTCGTTAGGAATAGCTGTATAGTTAAATTTGCAGAAGAGTTTTATACCCGTAAGAAACGTTTTAAGGTTTCCTAGTTCGCCGTCAAACTTCTCGGGGGATGCTATCTTAAGGCGGGGCTTAGCCTAGCTAGCCTCTATATAAGCCTTTATAGCTAGAACAGCTTCCTAGAGTTCTTTAATCTATGCCTGTTGCTAAGTGATTAATAAGGCGGGGTTAGTCGTTGGCCCTACCGTGGCGCTGCTAGCCGTGGCCCTTAGGGTTGCTAGTGTTGTTATTTTCGAACTTAAGAGTAGTTAATATGTTATCAACAGTGTTCTCCTATACTTCTCTAAGGTCCTAGCTTGTCTAGTCTTACACGAGTTCGGGTGTTCTAGGCTCTTTTTCTTAGGTAGGCGGAAGGATAACAAGAAGGTGTAGCGCTAATAGTAGGGCTTCTGTAAGTTTAGGACAGACAACAAGAGGTTGTTCCTACGAAGCTTTAACTAACACTACGAGAGTGTAACAGATATTTAATTTAGGTAAAGAGACCTTGCACTAACTATCTATAGAAGATTAACTATAAAGAGAAACTATAACCTAAGAGATTCTCCTCTGCTATATAGTCCTATTCTTCGTCTTGTCCTGTATTCCGTTCTGCCGCAATTCGTGCTATTCTGCTATCCTTCTAGCGTTCTACTAGTAGAACGTTTGTTCTGCTACAGAACGGCCGTTCTGCGTGCAGAACGATGCTAAGGCTGCAGAACGCGCTACTGCAGGCAGTACGCGCTAGCGGGTCACGTAACCCGCTAAGCGCGGGGCATCCTATGTTATTCTTTCCCGGGCCCTGTAGCTTACCTGCGGCTGATTCCTTATTACTGTTATTGCCTAGACGCGAGTACATCTGCTATAAGGTGTCCGTAACATAAGTAGGCCTCTGCCGCTTAAATAGGTGTAGACATACAAGTTTAATTAAGATAGATACTTACTTAAATGCAAAGCGCGGATCGTTGTAAGAGGTAATCTCTAAGAGAAGGACTTACTAAACTCTACATATGCAGCCACTCTAGCTGTAAAGTCCTTCTAAGCGGCGATAGCGATCGCTGCTCGCTTTAATATAGAGATTATGCAGTACGATATCGTAGGAGTATTCCTTAATGCTAAGATTATAGCACAGGACCTAGTAATCTATAAGATACTAGATAGGTTTAAGAAAGATAGAATGTGCGTAAGGCTCAACCGAGCGCTATACAGACTAAGAGATTCACCCCTACTCTAGTATAAGGAGTTCTTAGGCACTCTCTAATTGCTAGGCTTAATAGCGGCAAAAGAAGAACTGTGCCTGTTCTTCGATTAGGACCGTAAGCTGCTAATCTTGTTTTATATAGATAACATCTTGCTAATGTATAAGATAAGCTATAAAGCTAAAGCTTAAAAGCTCTAGGCGTTAATTAAAGGAAAGTACAAGATCTAAGATTAAGAGCTAGTAGAATAGTTCCTAGGCGTAAGAGTAGTAAGAAATCGCTAGGACCGATTAATTACGCTAGTCTACAGTACATACATTAACAAGATTACTAAGAGGTTTAGGCTTAAGAATAGAATATTCCCTTTAACACCACTTCTATTAGAGGAGCTAATTAAGAGCGATAGAGAAGCTACTAAGCAAGAGATTAAGGCATACTAAGAGCGAGTAGGCTTAGTGCTGTACACGGCAATTATGCTACGCCTAGACATCGCGTTTTAAGTGTCTAAGTTGTCCTACTTCCTTACAAACCCCAGCGATTAGCATCTAAAAGCTATAGAGCGAGTGATTATATACCTGTATCGCACACGCTAGGAAGCAATCTAGTATAGAAACTTTAATAGACTAGATCTAATAATCTGCGGGGACGCTTTATTCGCTAATAATTAAGAATTACGAAGATCCTCTTATAGGTATGTAGCAATGCTATTTAGTAGGCTAATTCTTTAGAAAGCGGCTAGATAAGCGACTGTGACTACGTCGACAATAAAAGCTAAGCTAATCGCGCTCGAGCATGTAACTAAGGAAGCTATAGCGCTTAAGCGTTTCTTTAAGAAACTAATACTTAATCTAGGTAAACTGTAGAAGATCTAGTGTGATAATTAACAGACAATTAGGCTAGTAGTAGAGAAGAATAAGCGGATTACGACTCGTTTGCGCTATGTTAACATACAGAACATATAGCTGCGCTAGGAATATGCGAGAGTATTATTCTTAGTAGAGTACTTAGAAACAAGATTTATGCCTGCTAATAGGCTCACTAAGTCGCTCACGCGTTAACAGCTTAATTACTTTAAGAAGCTAATAAACTTCTAGGATGCTAGCAAGTTAATTATAATTACAGATTAGGATGCAGGTGTAAGAGTAGAGAAGATCTAATTGAAAGTCATTCTTATCTACAAACAAGCTAAGCTCAACGCTTAAAGCTCCTAAAGAGCTAAGCAAGCTAGAGAGCACGGCAGAAAAGATCAAAAACAAGACAAAAGAAAGAAATAACTAGCTAGATTAGACACTAACTTAAGCACCACCACCACGACTAGCACTACCGCTACGACTACTACCTCTCCTAATGAATTTGCTTATAGAACAATCGAGATTGTTATAGATCTTCGCCGTCCTAGGCGAGTAGATGCGCGTCTAATCGCTAGTGTACTTAGGCGTCTCTTGTCGCTTAGATCGGAGTCGCTAGCGCGGAATTAAAAGACTATTATCCTTAAGAGTATTAGTAGTGTAGCTGTCAATTATATTAGACAGGCTAATGCGGCAACTAAGCGAGGATGCGGTTAAAGGGCGCCTACTTAATAGCCGAATAAAGCTAGTCGGCTAAGTAGTAAATATTAGCGGAGGAGGTAGAGTAGCGCGCGTACTAGGCATGAATAGGCTGTAGCTTAGATTAACGTAGCCTAAATTGTACACTAAGCTAGGCTGAGCATTGTAATAGAGCTGCTAAGAAGTCTAGCGCAGCTGCTAATTAAGCTGCTGATATCTAGACTACTGCTAATAATTAGGCTGCTGCTGCTAATACCTAGACTGCTGCTAATAGCCACGCTAAGGCTAAAATCCTTACTACTACTAATTTGGATACTGTCTACTCTAGTATAGCAACAGATCTTAAAGCGCTAATCGCTAAGAAGAAGGTAAGAGTAGAGATTATAGGAGTTGAGATCCTTAATTGCGCAATGATCCCTAAAGAGGTAAAGAGAGAGCAGCAGGAGACAAAGCAGGCGGAGCTCTTAATTAGGTTAATAACTTAGATAGTGTCTTAGCCGCCTTCGCTTTAGCTACAGCCTTAGCTTTAGTAGTGTTGTTAGCACGCTAATTAGACTTAGCATCTCTAATTGCTTAAGCTAAGAAAGCGCAATTGCGCGCAAATCCCTTAGGCTATTAAAGGTTAGCGTAGTCAATTAGTCACAGAAAGGCTAAATTTATATCACTTACCTTCTGCTAATTAAGATATCCTTAAGTAAGCTAGCGAGCGGGACTAAGAGCATTAGGACGCCTAAACAAGTTAGCAGTAATTAAGAGGTTAGCAGTAATCAAAACTTACATTAGAAAGCACGAGTAAGTGCTACACTTAATGCAGCGCTAGCTATTAGAAGGACCTAGCTAAGCATAGCACACAACATTCTTCTAGCTATTAAGAAGCTTCTGCACGCAACGCTAGCACAGATCTAGGCGGCGAGGCGGCGATTCTAGAAGCCTATTAGCCCCTCCACTTATTGTTAGCCCTTGCGACGTTGTAGGATTGCGCGCGGATTAACGGCTAGGCGTAGAAGATTAAGCGGGCTTAAGCTTAGGCTTAGGATTAAGGGTAGTAGATCGCTTCTTGCTATAAAGCCTATCGAGGTAGGCTTGCTAAGTAGCTAAGAGCTATTTCTTAGGAGGCTAAGCGACAGTTAGCAAGAGATTAGAACGAGATTAAAAGCGATTAGGGGTCTTACTATAATAATAGATAATGTTAAGAGTAAAGAGCAGAAGAATAGGCATTAAGCTTATTAATATATGCCTCTTAGACCCTAGATTAGAGAGCGAGTTTACAAAACGACAGCGCACTCTTACTACAATTAGGTAGTCTAATCTCGCACACCTCTTAGTAAGGCAATAACAATCGCTAGCATTATATTAAACGCCTTATAGGCTACTTACTTAAGAGCGCTTAGCATAAATCTCTAACAAGCCCGACAGGCAGCAATAATCTAATTAATCTTACCTTACCGCATAAGAAGTAAAGCAATAGATTGGCTTAGTCACTCTGCACAAACAGTCTCTTTCTCTTAGAGAAAACAGACTAGGGGGTGTGTTAGAGAATTAAGGTTTGAGCCGAGGCTGATCACGAGATTAGGCTAGGAACACGGGGATTAAGGCCCCGACGTAGGGTATATAACCTAGATTTTCATCCGATCTTTCCTAAGTAGTTATCTAATCAATACACTTATTTCAATTAAAGTTCTAACGTCTCTTAGCAACAACAGAAGAGTATATATCTCTACTAGCCTCTACTTACTATATTACTTAGAGAGAAGAAAGGCCTCTACTATAAGTACTCTTATATAGTATACTAGTAAGCTAAGTAGTAAGAAGCACTTAGGCGCTATATATAGCTATAGTATATCTAGTTTAATACTAAGCGCTATAAAGAAGTAGATAAGACTGCTCTTAAATAGCTAGTAGTAGACGTTCTGGTAGATAAGCTTCTAGAATAGCTATAGTACGTACTTACGCACATTATACACTATAGTAGCGCTCTCTTCTCTCTTTTTATATAAGATAATTCTCTAGAGCCTTCTAGCTACCTATTTCTACTAACTATACTAGAGAAAGAGGTAAGTAATACCTATAAGCGCCTATAGTAGAGGCTTTTTCTAGTACTACTACTACTACTACTACTACTACTACTACTACTACTACTACTACTACTACTACTACTACTACTACTACTACTACTACTACTACTACTACTA
>MU006260.1:0-12581 GCA_010093685.1 Ophiobolus disseminans
TGAAGGCCCCTGCTGCTAGGAACTCGCTTACACATGGCTCACATAGCACCTCCTCCCAGGTAGTAGTTAGAGCGATAGGCTCCCGGCTGTGCATTGCACGGCTTCTGGCATTCGATCGTACTGAGGCAGCAGAGCTGTTCATTGCAAAGGGGAAGCCAGAGCGCGGCTGGAGCGCGGGACGCCTAAAAGGGGCCGATTGGCTGTAAGATGCACCAAACTGCGCAGCGCAGTTTGGTGCACGTTGCAGCCAATCACACAATATCAACTGCGCGACAGTGCGGCTGGAGCGCGGGACATCTAAAAGAAGCCGATTGGCTGTAAGATGCACCAAACTGCACTGCGCAGTTTGGTGCATCTTACAGCCAATCATACGACATTCAACTGTCGCGATAAACTTTGCGTATCTCTGGACTTCTCCCGTCAGGTACTTTGGCGGCGCTGATCTAAACCGGGCGCGATTCGCGGCGCAATGTCGTTGTATAATTAGAAGGTGTCGTCCCAGAGTCACTTGCAGCATTCCTCACCGGTCCTTTTGCCTGCAGCCTTCATCACACGGCTTTCAACGTCCTTCTTTGCCTTTTTTTTTGGAACATGCAGCCAGCAATGCAAGACACCGAACGATTTTTCCTCGCTTATATTTTGACCATGATCGTACTCGTGGCGGTATGGACAGGCATCAGAAACTCCGTATTCAGGTCTTGGTACCTTTGGGTGATGATCATGTTTGGTTACACCCTTTCGCTTGTGGCAATTGTCACTGTCTTTGTCTTACATTATTACGACGAACTACTGCAGAGAAGACTAGCTGGACCCTTGGTTCAGTGTGCCTCTCTAATCATGATAGTCACGGAAGTCAGTCCTCTCCTCATCATATTACAAATGTGGTATATTAAATGCTCTTTAGACAGTAAAATGGTACTCGATTCTGGTCACGTCTCCGCCAAAGCTTGTCTACCCAGCTTGGGTTTCAATTGTTCTGGCGGCTGTTCTTTTATCATTTCTTCCAAGGAACCAACACACCGAATTGATCTGCCGTTACTGCGCCCTGTCACTGGTCGCTCTAGTCAGTGCTGTGCTTTTCCTTCTGCTCATAAAAGCCAACTACACTGCATTGGGGTCACTATCAAAAAAAACTGCGGTTATAAAATACCGAATCTTCGCTATATTTGCGTCTACAATACACTGTCTTAGCACGACAGGTGCGATTGCTTGGACTGCAACTGGAGAGAACATTAGTCTCCGCCCACTAATAGTACGTATATATGTGCGTCTGTTGCATTCCCTTAGACTAAATACCTCAAGGTCGTCTCTACTGCAACTTCGCTTCTCAGCCTCCTTTTATGTGTCAAGTTATGGAGGGACTTTAAGCAAAGCGTACGAGGACAAGAACTTGCAGGTGGTTCAGGCTCTAGAGTAGAACTTACGACACCTTCTCCAGGCTCTGAGCCTCCTTCTTCTCCAGGCTCTAAGCCTTCTTCTCTAGCTTCTCTAGGCTCTGAGCCTTCTTCTTCTCTGGGCTCTGACGAGTCATCTCATCTGGAAGCATATATAGAAACTGGGTGCGGGGAAGAATTAAGGAAGTTTTATCTAGCATAGATTAATGCATTACGTATGGAAGAAGGAGCTATCGGCCAAATAATCAGCCTCGTGCACTGGCCTTCTGCAGTAAACAGGGCAACTATAATGTGATCCGAACGAAGGCGTGCATGCATAAGCGCGTATAGCATACAGGTTAGATAAGACCCAAGAGCTTTCCCCCCAAAATACGACAAAATGCTTTCGCCATGAATACTCCAACTAGCCCTACTTCTTCTAACTCAAGCGGTGAAGGTGTTATATACACCCCAACGGAATCGTCAGAAAGTGGCTCGGACACGGTAGCACAGCTAAGGTAACATCCCTCCCTGCGAACAGGAAAACCCGCCGGGCAGGAAAAATTTCGATAATCACATCTTTTAAATGCGCCAACCTTACTGTCTACGTTTATCAAGATAACAATAAATGTCTATTAGATTTGCTCTCTAAGACTCTGTTGTGCAACTTTAAAAATACGTACGAGTTCTGTGCTGTCAATTGTTTCTTACAGGGCACCTCAGAACAGCAAACACTCAACAACCCTACAGGAACATGACTACGTCCAGTCTGTGACAGCTCGGCGGCTCTCAAACGTAGCTAATGCAGCAAGCAAATACTACAAAGCTTAGGATATGCTGGAATCCAGTAATAAGTGGTGCCCGGATTAATCCGCTTCGGCATGCGGGGTCGCACCCGACGAGGCTGGCTCTAGCGAGCTTACGTGATCACGTACCAAATCACTCGCTTGAGTATTGTTCGTTATGCCAGTCCTAGCACAGCACCGAGTGTGGCGCAATTCTCGAAGCTTCCATAGAAGGCTATTCTTAGCTCTAGCGTGCAGGCAGGGCTGAGATGTCGCTGGTGTCGCACAGCAACACCACGATCGCAGAGATGGATGCCGCCAGCAAAGCACTTGCAGAGGCTCCTCCAGATGACGATAGAACATAGGCTGCCCGAGCAGATTCCAGCGGTATCCCCCTCACTACGCTATACAATCGACATCGTAGGCGACCCTCCAAGGAGGAGGTAGCCCAGCGCCAGCAATACCTTACTATAGAGGAGGAGAGAGCTCTCGTTGCGTTCTTGTTACTAATGTGTAGTTTTGGACAACCAGTCCGCATCAAGTACATCCTAAGGCTAGCCTTCAGCATCGCCTAACGTCGAACCCTCGCGAGACCGAATAAACCTCCCAGAAAGAACTGGGCTCAGGCCTTCGAGAAGCGCCATCCTAAACTTAAAGCGAAAAGAGTCAGGTTAATAGACTAGAAACGGCATGAGATATACATATATAACAAAGTCACGGAGTAGTTTAAGGTAATTAGCAAGGTGCTACAGGACCCATCTATCCTGCCAGAGAATTCATACAATATAGACGAGACAGGTGTCATGCTAAGCATGCTTGGCTCTGTTAAGGTTCTTGTAGGCAGAGATGACATACAGGCGCATAGAGGCGCTAGCGTCAAGCAGACTATAGTTACCGCTATAGAGTGCATCAGTGCAGATGGTAGGTCATTGCACCCGCTTATAATTTAGCCCGCTTCGACCTACCGAAGTAATTAGACCACCCACCTAACCCCTAGCTGGCACTACGGATTCTCTAAGAACGGGTATAATGACTCCAAGATTAGCTTAGAATAGCTCACGCGTGTATTTGATCCCTAGACTAAAGCAATAGCTAACGGCAAACTACGTATGCTAATATCTAATGGCTTTAGAACCCACGAAACAGTAGAAATCTTAGAGTTTGCCTTTGCACACAACATTATTTTATGTCGACTGCCCTCTTACACCTCTCACAAGCTCTAGCTATACGACGTTTTAGTCTTTGCACCCTTAAAGACAGCCTATCGCGATCAAGTTAAGCGCCTAAACTAAGGTAGTGTGGATGCTATTAGCAAAGAGCATTTCACGTACCTGTACCAGCTAGCAAGAGACAAAGCTATCACTAGAAGGAACATACTAGCTAGGTAGGCTGCCTCTAGATTATTCCCCTTCAACCCCTAGAGAGTGCTTTGTGACATGCTAAAGCCGCCCACAGAGCTCAGTAATGCAAGCGCTGATGTCGCAGCCACATCCTCCCAGAATGATGTGCCGCCAACGCCCGAAACGCCTGTCACACCGGTAACAGTCGAGGCACTGACGTCGCTCCATAACCTGATCAAACAGGATACTTGTACAGCTTTACCTAATGAGGCAAGCAGACGACGTCTTCAGCTGCGGGTGCAGAAGCTTGCAAGCGCCGCCAAAATATCCTTTGCCAAAGAAGCCCTCCTTCAGGACCACAACCGACTATTGTATAACATTAACAAAGAAGCTAAGGTGCGGCGGTCGACAAGGTCGTTGGTTATCGGGAAGGCAAAGGTAATGAGCTATGAGGACCTAGACACGGCTCGTGCGGCTCGGGCAGCGAAGGACAAGGCTGCCGCGGAGAAGGGCAAGGGAGAGCGTGGCCGTAAGCGCAAGGTGCCTGCACGAGAGGCAGAGGGCGATACCAAGGATGAAGTCGGGGGCGGTGCCCATGCGCTAGACGTGGGCTCGTCAATGTGTGCTTCAAAAGACAAGAGGACGAAGCAGACTAGTGTCCAGGAGCCTGAGCCATGTAGAGCACCAGTAGCGCTGATGTACAGTCTTTAGCAAAACCGGCTTCCCCTCAAGCGCGGCTGCAACAAAGCATGCGCCACACTTTAAGCAGGGATCGTGATGCCCCACCTAGCGCGTTGGCCTGTCAGAGCACGTGCAATAAGCCGCCAATGCCAAGCTTCCGTAACCTGGAATATGGTGCTATCAGCCTTGGGAACAATTCTACCACAGTATAGAGAATCGCCTCTTTACTAGAATGTAACCTAACGAGAGCGTGGCTGGCGTAGCTTGGCTACTCTCACTGCTAGTGTTCTGCTTACTTTAGAAGCACTATTGATCGAATAGCTAGTTAGCGAACATGCTCTGTAAAATATATGTGAACTTTAGTATCAGTAACTTTACCTAACAAAATGGCTTGTTTTCAGCCAGAGCATTAGCAGTGAGTTATTCAGCCTGGCAACTCAGTTCACACGTTACAGGGTGAACTGCATCCTTACGTAACTCTTAGTCACCTGCTTACTTATGCTAGTTGTGTATATAATCGCTCGCTGTAGCTCACTTGATGCAACAACCTGCTTCCTCCTTCATGTCTGCCGTGTCATCCTACACCTCACATAGCTCATCGTGCTGTGTAGTTCGGGTAGACTGATAGAATAGATGCTGTGCTCGAAAATCCATTTAGAGTCCCTAAAGCGTCCAGAACCCCTCTTGATCTCTAACGCAACGTTGTTCAGACAATTCGTACGTTGATCGCCTGTCTCTCTACGTAATTGCTTTGTATTAACCCAAGACCAATCCTTCTGTACTCTCCATTCACGCTCGTTGACCGAACAACTAGTACATAGTACTTGTCAACACCGCTCTCCCGTAGGCGCCCCACAACAATACATTGTTTTTCGCAAGAGTCTTCACCGCCCTCCAGATCATAATTTATCCACCCTTCTTTTGCTCCATCGGAATTCAAGAGTGCGTGCTGTGCCCTGCAGAACACTTTTGGCAAGTTCAGGACTGTCCATAGGTTGGTGACTATGGCATGCTTGCGCTCGCATACTGTCCATAGGTTGGTGACTTTGGCATGCTCGCACTCGCATCTCTTATCGAACCGCAGATAATCATACCATTCAACTCCACCTAATGGAACGCCCATGAACTGTATGCCTCCAATATACGCCATCCATGACCAGGACGGCACGTGGTGGTCGTACGTAATCTCAGTCAGGTCACCGTCCGATGCCAGCCAGAGTAGGTTTCTGTGAAGGTACTTTTCGAGGATTCCATATCTTCTGCGACAATTTAAGGCTTCTGAAATACGTGCCTCTAATCCAGATAATGCAATACATCTGTCAGTCCGGACTGTAAGGCTTCGCTTTGAGAACTCCTGGAACAGGAAGGAGATACAATTTAGAGTACGTCTCTTGCCTGACTGAATTAGGCGGCTTGGGAAGTTTGGATCGAGTGTGAAGTACTTGTCTCTGCGCGGGCTATTGGTAAACCGCCTAATTAGAAGAGTCTTTGTAAAGGCAAATTAGAGCTCGTACCTTATCAGCCGAATGAGATTTTCGCAGTGAACCCCTTTCCCACATTCCCAGTACGTCTGATTTGCACTGAAGTGGATTGTCCTCCGCGCCAAAACCTCTTCCTGCATCACCCACGCTCGCGTGTTAATCTGCGCTTTGCCTACGTCCTGGTCAAAATCGTCTACATCAGCGCTAATGTAAAATTCCTGACCGGAGGCGTTTTGAACGAAGGCGAAGTCAGATCGAGCATGTCGTTTGAGGAATCCAGCGTTGGAGTCTTTAGCTGCAGTTGCAGCAATTATGCAGTAGGCGTGCGAAAACACATCTTCCATTTGGCAAGATTCGCTTCTCCAGTCTTTACCGTTGTCCCCGTCTTGGATAATGCAGAGAGAGTCGATCCAGAGATATCGTATACCAAGACCTCGTGTCACTTCAACAGCGTCTTGGAAAGTCTTCGGTAATTCAAAGATACTGATACCTCCGACTTTGGACCTTGGATAAATGTTGAGTGCAGTTGTACAATATGCTTTCTTCTCTTTCTCTGAGAGCGTTCCCCAGCAGTGAGACAATGCAACATATCTCTGCTCGAGTATTTCTGAAGCACCAACTAGTCTCACACGATTTGGACCCTTGGCGTCACTAACGTCGAGCACTCTGGTTGGAAACACGTTCTTTGATTTGTCTTGAGGCATGCGACAGTCAAGGTGGGACTCATCGCACTCAAGAAGCCATGCGCGGAGTAATGCAAATTGTGAATCGTTACTACGTTCAGGTAGGATTGGGAGGCCGATTGGAACGCTAGAACCAGAGCGAATAGAACGTTCTACAACGGCATAACACAGTAAGTAGTTTTCTTTGAGGTTTATGAGATATGTTGGAGCTACTGACCGGGATCATGACCAAATCGCACAAGGCGCGGGCCTCCTGATGACATGCAAAGTGACCCGCGTGTTCGGTCTATTATAACGTTTTCTTTGTTGTTATTGCCACAGCGCTGAATAGCCTGTAGGATTATACTACAGATAGAACAGATTTCTGCAGAGGTACGTAAAGCAGAAATTCGAACGTCGTGAGTAGTCAATCCATCAGGCTGATCCATGATCGAGCTGCAGCAAGGGCAGGGGTTATCAATCTTAGGTAACGCACGTAATGGCAAACCTGTGTATAACTTTTGTGCAAAGTCATCGTCAAATTGGAGGGCCCAATTGTTGTACTGCTTCCGAATTATCGCCAGTGTAAATTATTGCAAGGAGAAATCAAGGGTTTACTTACGGACTACACCACCAGAAAGACCAACATTAGCAGCAGCCTTGCATCTGAGAGAGTTTGCAGGTCCACTTACCGGCTACACCACCAGAAACACCAGCATTAGCAGCAGCCTTGCGTCTGAGAGCTTGCAGGTACACTTACAAACTACACCACCAGAAACACCAGCATTAGCAGCAGCCTTGCGTCTGAGAGCTTGCAGGTCCACTTACCGGCTACACCACCAGAAACACCAGCATTAGCAGCAGCCTTGCGTCTGAGAGCTTGCAGAGGACACCTACTTCCTAGAAGTCATTTCTAAGTGCAATTCTAATCTCCCAGTAGAAACTGCGTACTCGCTACTCGTAATATTAGTCAGAACAAATAGGTCTTCACAGAAGTTATTAGCCTACCGTGAACAGCGAATCCGGTTCCATCCTTCCGCTTGAAGGCACTAGCTGAAGCGCATCTGTCCAAAAGATTTCTTCACAGTAGACTAGACTGTTGTTGTTACATAGTAGAATGACGCTCCAGGTGAAGTTGTAAACGCGGGGTAGCGCATGCACTTCTGCCTAATTCTGTCGGTCCTTCTATTCTTCCGATGGTCAGCTCACTTATGAACACCAGCAAGCAAGTGAGTGTACAGTTACACATAGCAAATTAATTCGCAGCGCATAGTTGGAAGTGTAGTGAGATGCTTTTTGGAAGCAGACATTCCAGATATCAAGGTTCCAAACATAACAAGTACGTGACGGCACGTGACTCTCAGCTCTAGCAGCTCTAGTCAGACCTACTATCCCTCCACGTGTGCCGGAAAACCCTGTGTGCCGGCATGCAGGCCACACTACCCACCATAACAAAGTCAACCACAACCGAGAGGCCTAAAGCATCTCGGAATAGAGACCTTGACAGTACTACTTTCATTATATCAAGTAAAATCAGCAATGGATCACTGTGTGGCCAGCAATACCACAACTAGCTGCCAGCATACACGAGAGCTCTGCGTCGGTCAGCCTCGGAAACAGTCAAGGGCTTCCGTATACGTCTAGAAATCCGCAAGGCCAAGCAAGCTTAGACAGAGAGTCTGTCCCGAGCAGAGGAGTACAGCACAGATTTTGTCGCGCTGTGGTGCAGGGTGTGTTGTACAATAGTCGACTTCGGGCGCTAGCTGCAGGCTGTATGATGAATTCGCAACTGTACTAGCGGTAATCTATTGGCGCTGACTTAATTATTTTATCCTGGCAGCGTATACAGTCGCTAGCGATTGCGGTTTCGCCCCTGCGCGCAGCTGCAACACTGTTTTCGCTAACGTGCAAGCAGGGGTCCGACCCCCACCTACTGTATTGGGTAAGGTGTTTAAACACTAGTCAATATACAGCTTTTCTAACTATTACCCGCACAAGAAAAGAAGCTTCTAGAAGATTGCGCTACGTCTACAAGCAGCGTGCTCCTTGTTTAGAAAAAAACACAACGTAGTCGCACATCTCGAAGTTTCGGTGTGGCAAAGAACCTATGTATTCCCAAGTGTGGCGCATAGACTCTTAAATAGCACAGCCCAAGACAATAGCGCAGAGTCGCCTGTACCGCAGACATGATACGGTGGCGCTTTTGGTTCATGCCTGCGCCTCGCCGACTTCAGCTGAGGCAGACCAGCACCGCCCCAGCCTTGTATGCGCCCAGGCAAAATAACCACCTCTCGAGTCATTTCTGTATTGACCTCGAGTCTTCTTGCTGCATCATCTGCTAATCTTCATCATCACGTATTTGGTCCATTGCGCGCTCGGAGACATAATACAGACAGCCTGAAAGCTACATACGCACCTCACCTCGGCTGAAACGGAGCTGTCTAGGTAGAGGGATTGTAGGGGTTAGTCACCCATACTGATTCTCATCATGTCCTTTAAGGGCAGGAAGCAATCTGTCCACTCTATCGACGACCGAGTCAGGCTCGCCATTGCCTTGGGCTTCACCGCCACCAACACCTCCGTCGAACCTTACCTCGACTATATCCTCAAGCAATACACCGGTAATGCGACAACAGAAGAATACGTAGAGCTTTTCATCGAAGTCGTCGAGCACTTTCGGTCGGGCGCCTCGGCGAACGCAACACCCACGATACAAACACTGCTAGACAAATATTCCTCATCGGGCTTCCGAAATGTGTTCTCTGATACTCCCGCCGGAGACCTCAAAAGAAAAGAGCACGTTGAAGATACGGTCATGTGTATTTGTGGGACATGGACTGCAATGTTGAGCTCGTTTCAGCACAGGAGCCGTTCTAGCAAAGTTGTTGCAGCATATAATCTCTTCGCAGCTCGATCGACACCACATGCTGCAACGACCACAACAGCAGCTGCAACGCCGATAACGACAGCTGCAACGCAGCCGGCGCCAAATACTGTGGGCGTCGCTCCCTACAATGAGTCCGTCGCTGGGCTCATCAATGGCAGTGGTCTTCTCCCAGGTGGCCAGTGGGACTACATAATCAGTTATGAGAATGATGCAGCTACGAGACTGGCAGGACAGGTGTTCAACGTACCGGGTTGTTCAAATCAAAATCCTACGCAGAAGACGCTTACTTTTACCTGTGGGCAGGCTCCGACGAGCCGTATGTCGTCCAAATCGTGTTGTATGGAGTGAGAACGCTGACAAAGAAATCAGAGATATTCCCTTACGAGCTGCCATACGCGCTTCTTGGAGATCTCAATGCTCAAGAGGCTCAGTCTGTCAGGGCGACCAAGCTCAACGCTTTCACCCTTAATGTGCTTAGTGCAGTGGATATCTTGTGGACACCCAACGTATCCCGGCACATGCTGCTTACCAAAGTCGGCGGACGCGCTGCTCTAGAGCTCTTCTCGTTGCCCTGCGCACTGGGCGCCATAACTTCTCCTACCGCCGGCATTTCGATAGAACTCGGGCAGGAGATTGAGGACACGTACGCTGTTCTATTCAATGCCTGGGATAACGCGTCTTGGCATGCGAGGCGTGGAAAGTTTCTGGGCATCCACAAAGTATGCTGGTGCTGGTCGTGTTCTGCCGCGCGCTATCGACAGCGATGCATCATCTCTTGCAGGACGCGCGCACCGGTGAGCCCACGTCATCACAAGAGAAATGTTACGTCAAACATGCACCAAGGCATTTTTGACCCAAAATTAGAGGAGTTGATGACGGGCGAGTTAATAGGTAATTGGACACCGGAGGTTTTCCCTAAGCTGTGGCCGCGCATTGCACGGCTTGAGCAACATCTCCAAACGTCTAGGCCATGGAGCCTTTCGGTGCTTTTTCGCGATCGTAGAGATACGATGCAGTTTTGGACATTCTTGTATGTTTAGAGTTCCGGGCGTTGGGATCGGGCTGACAGGCGTTAGGTTTGCTACAGTTGTTGTCTTTTTGACATTCGTCCAGGTGTTAGTGGGAGTTGCACAGGTGGTCGGTTCCTTTAAGTAACGATCGTGTTTACTACAAGAGCTTGCATATAAGGGTAAATTCGAAACGATATACCACCAACAGGCTACAAGATACTGTATTCCGTTCGAAGCTCGTCGGCCACTTGAAATGCGCCGTAGAATGCAACTCTTCCTAATTTCAGTCTTTCCTCCAGCGTCCGGCCTTCTGGCATGTCAAAATTTTGCGGGGCGGTACTCATATGTACAAAGCTCTGAAAGCCTACAATGCCGGGACCCTGCGAGCCGTCTTCTCTAAGCCCTTCCGCATACAGCGCAATGCCACTATGACCAGTCGGTTCTCTGAAATCGGGACTGACGCGGTACAGAACAGCTCGCGATACTAACCCGTTCCATGTTTCAAGATCGTGGTACGCCGCAGGTTTCTTGCCGGCAGCGTTGTTCTGGTTGAAAAAGATTCCCTCGCCCACGATGATAGCTTCAGAAGTAGTGTTGCATTTAATACATTTCGCTGCATGATAGGTGTCCGTTGGACCAAGGATCTTGAGAGCAGACGGTTGTTGGCGCAGCGATGACCAGGCATCGCGGCATAGCCAGCCAATGTCACTGATAGGAGATTTGATGTCATTAACAGAGGCAGTGACGTATGGTTGGATGAGAGTGACATCGTGGTGAAATCCAGTGGGATAGTACTCTGCCGATTCGTCATAACTCTTTTCGATTGTTCCGATCTGTTGGTCGATTAGCCAATGTTTTGCGAAGACTATAAATTCCCTTGATTTAGTACGAACCTTCACATTGCCCGCGAAGATGACAGCGTTGTTGTTCCAATCCTCTTCCAGTCGCTTCACCGGATGTCGGTTTGAGCCGAAGGAGTATTTGCTAAGAATTGCTTCCGTGATCACGTGGGATGACATTACCAAATAAAGCTGGTCATCCTTTTCCACCTTCAACCCAATTCTACCGGCAAATTTCTTGCGAGATGGTGTTTGTACTCGAGCTTCGATCAAGTCGTTGAGCTGGAGCGATTGAGTCGATCGAGCCTGTTTGGATGCACCAAGTACGCGCGATGATTGAGCTTGTAACGATGCACTCGTTTCGGATGTGGTTGCTTGGTTGGATCCCAGCATAGTAGGCTCCATAGTATTGGCGATGTAGCACACCTTCAAGCCACCGTACCAGTGAGGCAAATGTGAAGACGCCGAGGTAGTGTTAAAGGTCTCTCCGACAATGACCTGTAGCAAGCCGCTGATCAGAACATAGAAGCCTAAGCTGTCTTCGAATGTAAGAAAGATATCTCTTATAGTTTCCATAGACAGCTCAGTCCAACAATCTATTGGTGCTAAAGGCCTTGGGTCGGGTGGAGGATTGATTCCACCTACTGGCGGCCATTGATGCTCAACGGGAAGTACAACAGGAGCTCCCGCTATGGTAAGAGGTACTGAACCACTTTCCGTCAGAGGTACACACGTCCAGCAACCAGTATCAGCCTCGCTGTGACCATACGTAGTGATGTATTCGATATCCCATTTGTAAGACTCAGGAAGTTGATTCCGGATCTCATTCCAGGTATTAGGTAACTTATCCGCAAGCTCGGTGAAGACGTGTTGTAATGCGGGGCGCGTAGAGAATTCTGAGCTTGATGAAGAACAGTGACAACCAGTATCTTCTTGCATTTCATGTTGCAGTGTGTTTTGCCGGCCAGAGTAGTCTTCTGAGGGGCCCTGATGCAGTTCATCCCCGTCGGCCAGAGGCAGAGGGATCTTGACGTTGCCGTATGTTCCAGGCTGCTTTGACCTGCTAATGCCCATCTTGGCGAGTCCACGCAGCAGCCTTGACCCTCTGCCTGAACGTGCATTTGAGCTGCTATCTACTAGCATAGCAGACACATTAAGCTGATTCTCCTGAGATGAAAGCGCGTCAGTGTAGTCCTGGCGGCACGCACGCGTAGTTGGATGATCATTCCCAAGTACAGCTTCGTATCCGCTGCATGCACTCTTGTACAGGGCAAGACCTTCGTTGTATCGATGAGTAGTGCTGAGGAGGTGAGCAAGACAGTAAATACTCGTCAGCGTGTCAGGATGCTCACGCCCGAGCACCGTCTCTTGCAGCGCCAGCGTCTGCCTGTTCATCGCTTCCGCCGCCTCGTACTTGCCTTGGCGGCCCAGCACAAGCGCCAAGTTGCTCATGCTCGTCAGCGTGTCTGGATGCTCAGGCCCAAGTACTTTCTCCCTCCGCGCCAGCGTCTGTCTGTTCATCG
>MU006260.1:13126-34503 GCA_010093685.1 Ophiobolus disseminans
CCCAAGGTTGCTGACGCTGGCAAGCGTGTCCGGGTGCTCTCGCCCAAGTACCTTCTCCGATCCTTCTAGGTCTCGACGGTGCATCGCTTCCGCCTCATTGTACTTTCCCTGGCTCTCTAGCACTGTCCCAAGGTTGCTGACGCTGGTGAGCGTGTGCGGGTGCTCTCGCCCGAGCGCCTTCTCGCATATCGCCAGCTCCTGTCTGTGCATCGTCTCCGCCTCTTCGTACTTGCCCTGCCTGTCCAGCACTCCCGCCAAGTTGTTTATGCTCATCAGCGTGTCTGGATGCTCAGGTCCGAGCACCTTCTCCCTCCGCGCCAGCGTCTGTCTGTGCATCGTCTCCGCCTCTTCGTACTTGCCCTGGCTGTCCAGCACCAGCGCCAAGTTATTCATGCTCGTCAGCGTGTCTGGATGCTCATCCCCGAGCACCTTCTCATACCGCGCCAGCGTCTGTCTGTGCATCGTCTCTGCCTCTTTGTACTTGCCCTGCCTGTCCAGCACTCCCGCCAAGTTGTTCATGCTCATCAGCGTGTCTGGATGCTCAAACCCCAGCACATCTTTCTCTAGCGATAATGCCTGTCTATGGGAGACCTCGGCTACTGCATACTGTCCCAGGCTTGTTTGACACCGGCCTACTCGGCCAAGAAGCGATGCCATAGCTATACCCTTGACCGTGTCCTCATGCCCTGCTGTATGTACAGCATGTGAGAGATACGGAGCCCATATTTCCTTTCCCTTGTGTCCGCCCCACGGCACTAATTCCTCAAGTCGATTCACAACCATATTCGTCCAACTCCCCCATTCCTCGTGTTGATGCAACCACGCAGTCGACGCTACGTGAACAAGACGATGCATGTTAAAGAACCTCTCTCCATCCACTCCTTGCATCGTCTGCTGACGCTCTGTTATAAACGCGTACCCAGTCAGCGTTCCAAGCGCCTTAACTCGCTGCACTGCAGATCCTTTCAGAGGTAATAGCGACTGCGGAATGTTGATTCGGTCAATACACGCCATAAATGAAAGATACTCTGCAGCAAGCGGATCCTGCTTTCGTAGCTGATCGAAGGAAATATGCCACGTCTTGGCAATCGTGCTGTCTATCTCTCGATATCTGCTCGGGTCTTCAAACTGCTCGCTAAAGAGCTCGATCTCTGCACCAGGGTGTTTGAATAATGACACATATTCTGAGATAGATGTTTCGTTGTTGTTGATAAAAGCGGCTGCTTGCACGATAGCAAGTGGTAGATATGCAAGTATGCTAAGCAGTTGGTCAATAGCTATTAAGTTATTAAGCAATGCTTCTTCTGTGATGTGCTGCGTTAGTAGTTCCCTAGCTTCGCCTTGACTCATGTCTGTAAGCTCTAACACGCAGCCAGGTGTCAACGTTCTAGCTACTTTCCTGCTCCGCGTCGTGAACAGGACAGCACCTCTACGACTGTGCGGGAGATAGTCAACCAACCGAGGTGACCTCGGATTGCCGTCAACTAGACCTGACAAGACCGCAGGATCATCAGCATTGTCAACAATCATAAGCCAGCGGCCAAAGTTGTCTGCGCTTAGCGCATCCTTAACAAGCTTGTTAATGTTAGTGTTAGGGTCGGCAATTCCAGGTAGCCGCAGATGGGTTGCGATCTCCCGATAGGCAAGCTCAAAGCTCTCTCGGCTAATCGCCGGCACCCAGAAGACAAGATCCCTGGTGCACTCCGCTAGCGCACGATATGCGAACTCAAGAACGAGTGCTGACTTTCCACATCCCCCTAGTCCGTATATCGTCATGCGTCGGTGGGAGTCTGGTACAAGTAGAGTCTGTTTGATCGACTTAAGTTGGCTTTGTCGCCCAACAAAAAGCTCGTTGCGTGGAAAAGGCAGTGGCAATAAGGCTGCGTTAAGTTAGTAGAGCAATATTTGTGGAGAAAGACACTGTTTCTATCAGGGAATGACGCACTAGGCAGGTCCTGCGGATCTGTTGTCTGCCCCTGTTGCCGCTTCTGTATCTCCTCTTTAAGCCGCATAGTCGCACAGTCCTCTCCCTCTCCGTAGATAAGCGGCAGGAATACCCCAAAGATCCCCAGCAGACAGTATATTTTGTCTTCCATCACAGTCGTTGTGCGTCCCGCTGCCCAGCGCATGCGTTCCTCGACACTGAACTCGCTGAGCTTCTGACCTCTTAGCGCTCTATTAGGAATCCCAGTGATCTCGTTTATCTCCTGCTCTAGCGAGATCCTGCTCCCTAAGCGCTTGCCCTCGTGAGAGAAGAACTCGACGCTCGCTGGCGCTAGTAGCTCCTGCAGCGTCCAGCCTCGTGTGAACCACCAGCTACGTCGGAAAGCCTGTTCCCACGATATGCAAAAGGCCTCAGCGTCGGTGACCTCCTTTGGCACAGAGACGTCGGACAGGTATACGTAGCACTTGGTAGCGCGCTGGTACCAGCGGAACATAGAGTTGATTGCCGTGCTTAGCTCGACACTCGTGGTCTTGTCGATGCAACAGGTGTCGACCCAGAAGTACTGAAGACCGTCTGCTCTAGCGCGGTCGCTGCAGAAGCGGAGCTTCGCATATCCGGACTTGTTTATGCCTGTTCCCGCCAAAAGCTCCTTGTATGTGATTTCCTGACCTGCCGTCCAGGTGTGCGAGAGGATGGCGTACGGAGGCGCGGAGTTGTCGTCGAAAGTGGTCAGCTCGAAGCTGTCATCCCCTGGGAGGCGCTTGAGAAGGCGCATGCTTGTTTAGCATGTTCTCCCGACAGAACGCTGGCAGACTCGATCTCGCGCAGCAGTACAAGCGCAGAGAGGGCAGAGAGATAAGAGATGTGCAGAGCGAGAGACGTCGCTGCCGTGCGCACGCATCAGACACATCAGGCAGGCTGACCTATAGGCACACAAGGCTCCATAGCTGCTGCTCAATGGCTGTGCAGTTGCAAGCCTTAGGCGCATACGTGGGGCAGGGACGTGCACATAGCTAGACGAGCAACCAAGCTAAGCGTCGAGCGAGTCATGCTTGGACCTGGCCCAAGACGGATAAGAATTAAACATTAGGGCTGACATAATATTGCTAACCCATTTGCGACTTTTCGATACAACTTGCAGGTAGCGCGCTCAGTCGTCAATATGCTCTATGAGTTAGCACCACAGCGCCACGACGTGAGTTGCAGTAGGACCTCGTTCGGGATACACTCTCTGCATATCTTTGTACAGCTTCACAGACTCTAAGAAATATACGCATACCCTACATCGCATCCGAGGCTGTCCGAAGCGGGGCTGCCGTCTATGCTGACAGCCAATTGTGGTATTGCTACTCAGCTAGGAATTTAGTAATGAAGAGACTTTGCGCGGGGAAAGGCCTAGGTTTGAAGTTTCTATCCCGAGATTCTCAAGGCCGCGCAGCCGTGGTCAACTTTGTTGTGGTGGGAAGTAGTATCGGCATGCCGGCACGCAGGGTTTTCCGGCACGCATGGAGGGATAGTAGATCCGCTAGCCTAATCGCCAGGTGGGGCGTTATGATCCCTGCTTGCAGTGTGGCGCACACTTGGTTGAGGTTGCTTTTGAGGGGAAGCCGATTTCGCTAAGGACTTGTACAAGGGAGCGGCGTGATATAATTTAAGTACTTTCAAAGTCCTGCTGAGAGCTGTCTTGTCGCAACAAGTGTTGGTCATCAGTTTTTGCTGACTGGATTAGAGGCTCAGCACCGCGATAAGCCACAGCCAGTGTCAGCCACAAGCGGAGCTTTCTGAATGACAAATGTGAGTAAAAATACAGTCGCGCTAGTCGTAACGAACAGTACCACGCTATCCAAAAGCAGTGCTTGCCTAAATCGCAAGTACCGACAGGGGGGTCGGCATCGTATATCCTTGCGCGCCACAGTAGCCACAATGCTGGTACAATTTCATCGCCTAAGGGCAAGGCTTTAAGGGTCGAACAAAATGTCCTAGTGTATGTTGTTAGCCGTAAAACCCTCGCTGTGTTGCTAAATCAAAGGCACTTTGTATTGCTATTAGATAAGGCACTCTGTGCATCAGGCGTTATAGCAACCGTGCCACTGTAATTTACTGCAGAGGAACAGCTAGAGATACTTATAAGCAGGCACAGTACATTGTCTACAAAGGCTGTCTACAAATTCCATGTGTGCGCACAGTGATGTTCGCTCAAAGTTGAAGTAATATCCCCCACTACGTAGAGAGAATCACTCCGTAACGAGAAAAACTATAGGTACTTAGACTATTAAGCAGCGAAAGTTTTTCCTACGTCTCTGTACCTGCATAATAATAATTAAGATCAGGCTAACGGATCTTCCTTCATCTTTGAATAGCGGCTACTTGAAAATTACCAACGTTGTCGTCGCCTAGGCGCCTGATTTGCGGAGGACCGTATTTCGTGACGTAGCAGAGCACCCACTCTAGAGCTCCACCACTTAGGCTGCACCACTTCTAGCCGTCATAGTATTAGAGTGTCTCCGTCCAGCCGTACTACCGCGCCTGCAAACTATTCTCAGCTCTGTGGCGGCAACGCGGGGATGATTCATGCAACGGCGGTTCAGTACTTTCCAATTAAGCGATGCGAGTCTTGTAATTTAGAAGCGCAATCAGCACGCCTTACGTAATACATTACTTGTAATCTAAGCTACACTGCTCGCACCTGTGGTTGGAAGTGGGTCCCAGATAGGCATGTGCATATATCTTGGTGCCACAGAGGTACCTACTGATACTCATGATCCGACATCCAGCCCTTTATCCGACCATGGCCGCAGTCTGGAAGTGCTCTATACATTTTTCCAACGGCCGCACCACATTTGCAACAATTCCGCCTCTCCAATTCTTTTCTCTGTCCGTAACGCCCATGAAGCACCACGTGACAGCTGTCGCATAATCATCTCCACCTTCGCCGCTCACACTGCTGGACCACTTTAGCGCGGCCATTACATCAAAAGCGTGCTTGGTCACGGCATCAATGGTTGATGGGTGCTTCTTGTGTACGTGATGGTCTTCTAACCGACGACCAAAGCAGAGTTCTAGGAGAATTATGCCGAGGGAGTAAAAGTTACAGTCGTTCACGAAGAAGTCAGTGGAGATGGGGTGACTGTGACTGTGGGGGAAGTCCTGTCGGATGAAAGGTTCGTCGTACGGAATAGTGGGGCTGTCGTCGTTGGAAGGGAAGAAAATTATATCCTCCTTGCAGAGACCATTCCGTAGCCAGGGCGTAGATTGAAGTTGTCCCACGGATGAGGCAACAAGAAGCGCAATTGAGTAGCGTTGGCGCCGCGAGAGGTGGCCTTCAAAGTCATAGGACAGGATGTGGTCAAGTGTGATGGGATCGTTTCCGACAACCTGCCTTCCTTGAATGATTGGATGAAGATGAAAGACTTCATCGTCATGACCAATGATGCCCATGCATACTCCGCATTCTTCATCGCCTAGTTGCTTACACAATTGGATGTTGTGATCGATAGACAGTTCTACTTGGATTTTCGGGACAGCAGACGCAAGTGGTATGAAACCCACTATCTTCTGGTTCGAAATTGAGGATGATGGTATAGGAGCTGATGTGGGTAGGTTCGCTGGTTGGCAATGAAGCGACGAGGATACGGCGGCTTTGATCCCCTTCTGATGAAATGGACAATCCAGCATATGGCCGCAGCGAATCTCTTTCCAGCGCCATGGAGTATTCCCGTGTTCTAAGGGAGCGACAAACACAACGATAATCTTGAAGCATACTTCTGCGAGTGTCCGATGCTCCAGTCGTAAGTTCGCGAAGTGGTACTGCTGACATGAGCACTGCCAGGCGTTCTGCAGCGCCTGAAACAGCGAACGGGATTTTTTCGATATCTTCTTGAATGCTAACGCCAGCTCAGAAGTCTGTTTAGTATATCCGGGTGCGACATCTTGGAGTGCAGACACTCTGTCGCTGGAGCTCAAGAGCTTCTCCAGACGCTCATTGCATTCTTTGAGTTGACCGAACAGCTCGTCTCTAACCCTTTCTCCGATGCTGAACTTCGTTCGAAACAACTCATAGTCGATTCTACCCTTCGCAGCGGAAAGCTTTGAAAATCTTGCATATGGCTGAGGGTTTGGCGATCGGCTGGAGCTCCGTCGGTTCGTTGCCGGCGGCGAGAGCTTGTCCTGCACAGTCTCTTTATCGAAACACAACTCTTTCTTAAGCTCTTCGGCGATCTCGTTCATTTCAGTAATGGTGTCCTGGTACGATTGATACGACTCGTGCAACCTGCATTCCAATCGTTCTTGTAACGCCATGTCACCCCATCTTTGGCCACCAGGATCTGCAATGAGCTGCGCTACTTCATCTGCATCTGGAATGAGTGGTAACAGAAGCTCCCTGAGGTTATTCTTGAATAGAATCTCATGAAACTGGATATCGCGCTGACATTTGGTGTATTCCTTCCGTATCCGCCAATAGAAGCCGCCGACTTTCGCGACACCACGCCAGTGCTCGATACCGCTAATGAGCAGTGGAAAGGCGCCAAGGACGACACCTGCTACTTCTAGACCACTCATAGGGATATGAAAATGATGTCAGAAAGACGAATAATTCAAGATAAGAGAGGGATGGATGTTAGGAGTTGGAAGGCTTAAGCATGAGGAGGACATTGCACGCGTTCGTTCCCCGCACTTTTCGCCCCCAAACACGACTTCCGCCACCCTGCGACACCTCCACTACGCTAATAGCCGTCAGGCTTCCTAGTTCATTTGCATCTGGATTGTACCTACTTTTCTTGTTGTCAGTTGCCCAATTTTCTTTCTACGCGACTTCCCAAAATCCGAGCATCAAGCCGTCCTTTACTGTGACCCGAATCCTCGGTCACCGGATAAAAGGAGATGACGTTGTCAGTGTCGGACGAATGCCGCGCCTGTCTCATCACCTTACAAGAAGTCATCTCGATCCTGTCTAAGCCAGACCACAACGATGGTGGTGTCAAACTTGCCCATGTCTGTGAGCATCTGGACAGATTCAGTCTCTTTGTCGGGAACATTGGAGCTCTTCATCGACCTCAGTCGTCTTTGTCCATCGAGTCACGACTACAAGAAGCCAACGATGTGCTCATTCATACCTTGGGCCTCTTAGCCGACTTGAAAGAAGTTGCTGTAGGGCTTCTCGAGATTGTTTCTGGTAAAAGAGAAGGCATGATCTTGATTGATGATGAGGCTGAGGAAGAGAATGGTGAAGAGAGTAGCGAAGTGAACGAACTTCTGGAAGAGATCAGCGAGACCATCACCCGACTCTTCAGAATTTCGATCCTTATCCGGCAGGCAGCACCCACCGACCTTTTCGCCAAAGCTCTCAGCCGCGATCGATATCGCTTCAGTGACCAATTCGACATTGCTCACGTTGGTGAGAAGTATCGCAAGCTTGCTACAAAGGACTACGTCTGGCTTCGTAAACGCCTTGGACGAGCTATAACGCAAAGACGGCATTACCTCAGCTATATTCAGGATCACCATGAGAAACTAGGAGGCATGCTCAGTCACCACGATAAGGCGGATAGTTCGGCCGCCAGGTCTCAAGCTCCTGTCGTTAAGCAGCCACTAGCTTCTAAGCTAGTGCTTGATACAGCGAGCCGTCCTTCCTTCTTCACGAAAGCCACCACTGTTGCTGCCGAACGAATTACACCTCAGCTGCTTGTTGCCAGAGAGTCAGACTCAGAAGACGATGCCCGTTCGTACACAACTATCTCCCGCTCAATCGACGGCGATCATGAATCATCTACCACCGTTCGCATCCCGAAGCTTGAGGATTTGCGTATCGGTAACAAGCAAGAGTTTGAATGCCCCTTCTGCTTTCACATCAAAAAATTCAAGAGCGAGCGTATCTGGAGAAAGCATGTCTTCTCAGATCTTCGTCCATACGTCTGTACATTTCCAGACTGCGATGCGCCTTATTTCGGCGACATCAACAAATGGTTTCAGCATGAGATGACGTTCCACCGCGTAGTCTACAAGTGCTTCCTCTGCCCGAACAAGGTTTACCACAAAGAGAAAAATTACCTTTCTCATTTAAACCAGGAACACGCGAAGATGCTAGATGTTGGTGGGGAGCAGCAAGGAAGAGACCTTGCTCGAAAGCCGCTCGCTCAAATTCCAGCAAGTGATTGCCCTTGCTGCTCAGACTGGGTTGATCGTTTGAAAGAGAGAATAATCCAAACGAGCAGATTGGAATCTAATGAGTTGCTGGTTGTCACTCCGACGGCTTTTAAACGCCACCTCGCCGGCCATCTCGAGCAGCTCGCACTTTTCGCTGTGCCTGTTGGTGTTGCGACTGATGACGAACAATACTCGAATGCTGCCATGGAGGAGGGAGAGAGCAAGCGCACAGATGCATCACAACTTTCAACGTTGACTTTTGCAAGCTTGCCTGATGATTTAGTGGATGCGATCTCAGAGACAGAAGTGTCTCTATCCATGAGCGAGGTTCCACACGCCGATATACAAGTTGCTGAATTCGAGACAAAGGCTAAGTCAGTTCGAGTGGCAGCTGTCGAGACACTAGGCGACCCTGAGGACTACCTGAAGAAGGTATTGTCGGTGCAGCAGCAGGAGAAGGTGCTAGGCGCCGAAGACGTCAGAACGCTTGACAGCAAATATCGGCTGGCACTCACGCTTCACGACCAGCAGAAGCATGCGGAGGCAGAGCAGCTGTTGCGACAGTTGGTGCAGCAGCGGGAGAAGGTGATAGGCGCCGAACATGTCGACACGCTTGAGAGCAAACACTGGCTGGCAGTCACGCTTGACGAGCAGCAGAAGTACGCGGAGGCAGAGCAGCTGTTGCGACAGTTAGTTCAGCAGCGGGAGAAGGTGCTAGGCGCCGAACACATTGACACGCTTCAGAGCCAATACCGGCTGGCAGTCACGCTTGACAAGCAGCAGAAGTACGCCGAGGCAGAGCAGCTGTTGCGAAAGTCAGTGCAGCAGCAGGAGAAGGTGCTGGGCGGGTACCATAAGGACACACTTGTAAGCAAAGAACTTTTGCAGCAGGTTATTCTTTCAGTAGTGCCGCCTGCCCCAACAAGTACCCTCGCAGAAGTTGTGTCCAGCCGACTTAGCGATTTCTTCACCGACGGCAGCCAAAGGCAAACAGCATACACCGACTCCGAGATTCAACAGGTTTCGCTCCTGCTAAGTCAAGTTAACCTGCAGTGGAGCAAAGTGCCAAGGACCTATATGGTCCTTCGGATTGTCAGCTGCCTAGACCTCCTCAACTCCTTTATCGACCTAGGCATCTCTGATTACTGGTTCCCCTTTACTGAGCGAAGTCTTCCGCCATGTCTTCGGCCTAGCAAGCGCTCGCAGTTTGTGGATGCGCAGAACCTAGTAATAACTAAGTCTATGGACCTTGAAAAGGGCGAAAACGGCCAGCATTGCTATTTTCGACAAGACGAGCCTCTTCCGCTTGAGATGAAAGGGATCCTTGGCTCTGGAGGGTTTGGGCAGGTTGACCGGGTTCTCAGCACAATCAGCTTCCGAGAGTATGCACTCAAGCGAGTATCTCGGAGCGCCGTGTTCAGTGGACAAACAGAGGAAGATGTCCGGCGAAGAGCAGAATGCGTCAAACAGTTTATCGCAGAGATTGGGGTCTTAAAGCGTTTGAAGCACCGTCACGTGGTAGAATTCGTTGGGAGCTACACTGATCCAAAGTACATAGGCCTGATTATGTCTCCTGTTGCTGACATGGATCTTTCTGCCTACCTTGCGGGTGCCAACACGGCCAGGAACAGAGAGTTGCGTACCTTCTTTGGCTGTCTGGCCCAGGCACTTGCGTTCTTGCACGAGCAAAGCATCTGCCACAAAGATATCAAGCCCAGCAATATCTTAGTACATGGCGGCAATGTCCTGTTTACTGATTTTTGGCTAGCATTTGATTTCACCAATAAAGATAGCAGCACTACAGTCAGCATGGTGAATGGAATGACGCCAAGGTACTGTGCGCCTGAGGTGGCCAACTACGAGCCTCAAAACACGTCGTCGGATATCTGGAGCTTAGGGGTTGTCTTTCTCGAGATGACGGCGGTGCTTAAGGGCAGAACGGTTAAGCACATGTACGACTTCCTCAAAGAGCATGGGTCAGGGCAGGCGTATGTGCGCACAAATCCTACTGGCACCGATGCTCTTGTCGCAGAGCTCAAAGAAACAGGCAGTCCTACCGACAACACAGCGCTTGGGTGGGTGCAGGATATGGTCATGTCGCCACAACAGCTGCGGCCTACAGCAGCGTCGCTGATAGCATCTATTACTAGTGCAGGTCAGGAAGGGGACAGAAATGGGGCTTTTTGCGGGATATGCTGCGCTTCGCTTGATGACTTCTTGAGCGATTTTGATGAGCTAGAGATAGCTGATGCCAGATGAATTTATTGTGCTACAGGGTAGTAATCTACAGTAGATCTCTTGTTCTGTATAAAGGATCATTGCAGTACCTGCGCGTGTCGCCTGCGTTGTTCCGAAATACTTGCATCCCAAAAGCAGGACCAGTCTACCCTTTCCCCCCTAAGATACCAGATGGCAGCGTGAGTATGCACTGCGGCAAAAGACCGAGTTTATCACATGAGCTGGCGAAGATTAATGTTAGAAGCTCAAAACTCTCCTTAAAGTGATAGAGCTTCATGTATGTGTACTAATTAATCTAGCGGGGTAATTTGCGAAAGGCAACCTTGCTACGAGCACCCGCGGCCAGCAAAAGCTGTGGCTCGAACTGTGGCTCGCAACGGGTCCTCGCAGTAGCTGAGGCGGGGCACCACGGATTCAGCGCAGCCCTAACCGATACAATATAGGATTCCGCCAACGCTATTCCCACGCCCTCGCACGTCCACAAGCTGTTCACTGTTCGCATCAGAAACATAGGATGCTGGAGTCGATGTGACTTCGATGCTATATGAACACGCTTAGGGCGACTGCTTCACCGGCGAGGTTCAACGAGAATGTGTTCAACATAGAACGATAACGGGCGCGACGGCGAACGCGACGACAACGACGACGACGACGACGCACGGATACAGTAGGCACAGCAATTCGAGGCATAATACGACACACAAACACTGTACACCGTGGGCGACGGTGAGCTTCAGGGCGTTGAGCGCGACAGCGACGCCGAAGTTCCCGAAAGAGCTCTGCCCGCCCGAAGGCGGGTAGCATGCTAGCAGTGAGCACAGCAACAAGCACCACGACAATGAATACGGCAATAAGCACGGCAAAGCAGGTGGCATACTAGGAATACGTTGGAATTATGATACAAACTCCTGGCTAATACATCCGCGCCTCCGAGGCTCTCCATGGCTTCAGCACAGTCTCAACCTGTGGTGTCGTATGCGCAACAGCCTCTGGCTTTGAGGGACCAGCCTCGTCTTTCGCAACCTGCGCTTTGCTCCTCCATACAACCTTTGCGTTTGGCTTTGAGGGACTGGCTTCTACCTGTGGTTCACTTCTCTGCACGACCTTGGTCCTTGGCCTTGAGGTACCAGCCCCGTCCCCTGCAACCCGCGCTTCGCCGCCCCGTTCAACCTTTGCCTTTGGCGCATCTACTTGCGGTTTACTCCTCCGCACGACCTTGGCCCTGGGCTCTGAGGGACCAGCTTCGCTAACTGCAACCTGCGCCTCACTTATCCGCGCTACCTTGGCCTTCGGCTCTGAAATATCTGTAGTACTCTTCCGGGGCCGACCACGTTTCTTGCCTGTAATAGCTTCCCGGGCCTCTTTGGCAGCCTTCTTTGCCTCTTTC
Source organism: Ophiobolus disseminans (assembly GCA_010093685.1). Classification (NCBI taxonomy): domain Eukaryota; kingdom Fungi; phylum Ascomycota; class Dothideomycetes; order Pleosporales; family Phaeosphaeriaceae; genus Ophiobolus; species Ophiobolus disseminans. The sequence goes on from MU006260.1 coordinate 24,841, forward strand.
TCTGCACTCTCTCGACGCTTCTTCTCAAGGTCTTCCCACGTCATCACCCTTGCCTTCCCTAGTATTGTCGACTTTGTTGCTTGGCGAGTCTTGCTTTCGTTGTTAATTTTAGTCAGGAATCTGTTATGATCGCGAAGAAGGGCGTTCTTTGCGAGGAATGTCTGGGCGGCATGGGAGACTTTCTGTTGGAGCCTATCTCTGCGTTGGCTGCTCGCTTCGTCATTAGGTATATGTTCGATTATGTCAAGCAGCTTTGCCAGATCCGCTCCTGATTTTGGCGTTGCAGGCGTTGGCAATGCGTCGTATTCAGACTGCGTCGTCACATTGCTTGTTGGAATAGTCAGCTCGATGGGAGGTGGAGGTGGTTTGGGTATATTAGCGAGCACTCTGTCAGGGTTGAATAGAAATAAACCGCTTCCTCTCCACCCTGCGAGGACATTCTTCTTAGTAAGTGCGATGTCCCTTGCCGGACTGTAAAGATAAGTGAAATGTTGCTTGCCGATAGTATTTACCCCTCCCCGCTCCATCCGCTCGACTGACCGCGGTAGGCCGCCTTAAGCGGTCCAAATGCTGCAACATCACAAGGCTGCAGCTCGTGAAAGTTATGAGAGGGCAGACAGCAGAGGATAATGCTGTTCTCAAAGCAGAACTCCAAGATTTCGAGGGTCTCATGCGTGCCAAATCTATCCTATATTAGTATACGCAGTTTCCCGCAAGCCCGTTCTTTAGTTTGGGCATCAAAGACAAGCTTCAGCCACTGTAAGCTGATATAGGAGTCGGAAAATCCTGTTTCAGAGAATGCATAGACCCAGCCAGGGGTAGGAAAGGTGATCCGATTGGCTTGATGGGTTGAGGCGGGCCAGACTATCATGGGCTTGAGACACCTACTGTTGGCGGAGATACATTCAATGGCAGTTACCGTAGTACGCTTGACACGCGCGCCTCTACAGCTACTCCGCATATTATCCTTACTAATAAGGTTTTTAACAGAGTTAGGCATGCTTAACATGACTCCAGTCTCATCCATATTATAAGCATTCTCTAGGAGATCATTTTGTAGCTCCTTCTCGATGACTTCAAACTAGTGTGCGACCTTGTCATAGATATTGAACTGGTTCCAGTCCTGTGCCCTCTTCTCTCTCGCTACAATCTCTGGACGGCGTTTTTCGAGTGCCTTAGCCCAGTTCACGCCTGGAGGCTTCTGTGGTCTATCGGCTCGGGCCTAATGGTGGGTAGCACTGAACGCGATTGCTGCTACATATTTTATTCGTACAGGTTGTCCTAGAGAAGTCATATGTAATAAGAACTCGACAAAAGCGTTCTCTTCGCAAGGGGCGAGATACTGCTGGCTTTGTGCTTTGGCTTCTCTCGAGCGTCGTCCGCGTGCGCAATGATGGAGTGTGGACAAAGGGACGTTGCCGTGTGCAGCTAGGGCTGAGTACGTTTTAGGTATACCATCTGGAACCCCCTCAGCCAGTACTTGACTGGCTCTGTCCATATTAGGCTTGTGGTGAGTAAGGCAGCGTAGGTGAAAGACATCCGGTAGGCAACAGTCACACAGGACACGGTGGCTATTTTGAGATCGACCAAACAGAGCAAACTGAACAAAGCATACAAACATTCTCGGCATTCACGTGTAGCTTTGCCACAGATGACAAGAGGGCGTTAAATTTCGATACAGACAATAGATTACCGCTAATACACATTGAGCGTCGCTGCCAGCGGCAGGATGCGAGGACCCCACCTTCTCCGATCGGTGGGACTCTCGGGTTTCTCAGCCTCACGCCTACTAACTCTCAAATTCAGGCATATAAATTTTTGCTAACAGCGCTCGAGTATTTAAGCTCCGAAATCTGTATATGTGGCGGCGGTCGCCGTTGGACAGGGTAAAGCATCAAACGTAGATCTTGAAGCAATAACGGTCTGATCGTCGGCGACACTAACGTGAGGGTAATTTTCCTACCACATGCTAGTATAAGGTATAGAAATTGCTAAAGAAAGTAGCTGGACTAGCGATAGAAGTAATTACCTTTGTGGGGAAGACTTGAGGTGCTAGGAAGGTAAATTCATCTCGCTACGCAGTGGTTCTCGCTACGCAGTGAGGGATAGTACCTCGCTTATTTTCCGGTGCAGGGGGTTTTCCGGGCCTCTGGGACGGACTATACATTCACAACCTTGTTACGAAACCTTCTAATCATAGCTTACAGCCGGTTCAACTTCAAAGACGCCTACATATCCCTACGCCAGACTCCCAGTTTACAGCTTGTAATACCATACTCTCCTACTAGGGAATGTGAGCCTCAATCTTCTACTACAGAGTTCGAGGAAGACGTACTGGAAAAAATGTGGAAGGAAGCGCAGGATACAGCACTCGGCCCATTTCAACATATTTTCCAGTGTTACACTATTGTCAAGCATCAGCTAGGAGAGAACATGCTAGCTGATGCATGGTCGAATACTACAACAAACAAACATCAGGCGGCAGGGGTAAACATATTGGAAGATGCATGGCTAAACGCTCAGACCCTGACCTTGAGTCTCTTCTCGAAAGCTTATACCATTATCTTATAATAGCTGCGGCTTAAACGGACTAGAAGGCACAACTCGAATGAAAAATTCTAAATATAACTGTAGCCCCAAAGTGGGCTCACTAGCTGCCAAAAAACTGTCCTCTCAGCCTCACAGACCAGAGGGTTCGCTTCTAGGCCTAGCGAGGCATCTGTCCTACTTGTGTCTCGTCACTTATCAGCCTAATTTGTCACTTTGCTCACATTGATCTGCCACTGCGCTCACTTCGCTATGCGATACCTTAACATGTTCCAACCCCAACGAAGCGTGAACAGCGCGCCACCAGCTCCAACACCGATCGACATTGAGATCGCCAACCACAATGGCTCGACAGTGGCGATCGAGGCCACGCCAGAAAGAGTGCAGGCGGCAAAGAAAATGCCGACGCCGAGCCTCTCGCAGATGATAGAGCAGCTGACCTGGCAAAATGGACAACTTAGGTCAGAGATAGACTACCACCAGAGAATGCATGGTCCTAGCTTGTACCTTCTGCAGAAAACAAAACTGGTAGTCACGTCACTGCAGCAGATGATTGAGAACTTCGAGAGCCTCCAGAATGAACTCGGACGGAGCGCAGACAACCCGGAATCGCAACATTAAGAAAGCACTAGCATAGTATTGCACAATTTAATAAACCAATCCGTATTTACTCTTCAAACGAGCTAACTTAGTGATTGTGTTACGTGCTGGTTATTATGCTAGCGAGACGCGCAGTTGCAGCTTGCACGTAGAGGAGAGTATGCCCTGCTTTCCTGCTTCACGTTAATTAAAGTCGCTAAGGTAGGCAGAGTCTACGCACGACTTATCTTTAACTGTCACATCGTGCGGTTTGGCGCAATCAGCCTCTTCTAAGGCTTCTGGAATTGGCGGAAGCGGAGATGGCTCGAGAGGTGCGATGCGCTGCGTGCTAATCAAGGGCTGACAAGATTCGTGTAAAGGCCTCACTATGACACAACGGTAGTAAGGAGACATGGCTAACGGCCTTACAAGATTAAGTTGAGAGAATCGTGTCTTTGCATGCGCAAGTGATGCGCAAGTGCGAGCTCATGTGTCTTGCCCCTGCGTAGTCATCACCACTAGATTCAATGCACATGACGCTTACACCAAGCCATCTGATGAAGATAAAGCAACTGAGTTACTGTAATAGTAATAATTTCTCTCGTCTGCTATTTAAAGCTCACTGGCGCCAAGTGCTCTCTGTATGTCCTTATTTTTGGCTTCACTCTTAGCGAGCAGCTGCTCGGTCTCTAACTCCGAATCGCTTTGAGTTACGATAGTACACTGGTGCGCAGCTAGCCGGCGCTCATATTTCCATACTACAGCCTCGTGAGCTAATTCATTTGTCTGCATCTCGGTTAACTCTTTTTGTAACGAGTGATGTCGGCTAGCTAGAGCAGAAAGCTCCTGCGCGAGCTGTTGGTACTGGGAGGACAGCCGCCTGTGGGCCTCAACAAGATGGGCATTACGTCTAATTGCTTGGTCGTGTGCGTTTTCGAGTGCAGTATAACGGGTAGTAAGAAAATTTCTTGTCTCCTTGAGATACCTGCGTTAAATTAGCAAGCTTTTCCCGCCTAGGCGCCTTGTAATGCGGAGAACGAACCGCTCGCACTGGATACTCATTCGGGCCCAATCATTCTTGACCGATTCCTCTCCTTCTCCCTTTTGGCTACTATACAACATCTGGTTCATCTCAAGTGCCAGTACCTAACTTCCCTTACGTTTCAGACCTGAAAGGAGCGCATAGAGAGAGGAAGTAAACACTGCCTGGTACTAAAAGGACAGACCCTCCAGTACTAAGTATAGACTAAATGGCAAGTATAGAACGTAAGCAAGAAGACATAATCTGGGCCAGCCCTTTAAGCGAATACCTAGGCACGAGTTATTCTTAGAGTGCATATGCCATACCCTATTAACCAGCACCTTAGTCTGGAAGTCAAGATATAAGAGCTTATGCGACAGAAAATAGTACTTGTACATCACGTGCAATAAAGATGGCTATCCGTAAAGCGACCAACAAAGCCCACAACAAGAAGTTGAGGCGACGGCGTGACGGGTTGTCTACCAAGTGCTTCGAGTACGGCGAGCTCGATGGTGCTGAGCTGGCTCTCTTCATATATTATCCTAAGCGTGGCGATTTCTACTCTTACATGTCTAAACAAACGCTATCCTGGCTCCAGGACGTACCAACGATAGTAAGGCCCTGGAGCAAGATTTTATCCTGGAATCTGCTAACGAAAGATAGACATCGCATTCGAAGGCCAGAATAGAATACCCTGATGACCTAAGAGCGAGAGTTGAAGATGCGCGGAGAAAGATGAGGGCGGCGAAAGATGCGGATGTTTCGGTTGACGTCGATGCGCCAGGTACTCACCAGCACGTGCTTTCAACAGGCTTTCCAGACTTCAAGTGCAACTTAACTATGTTGACAAAGCGATTGCGTAGTCGAGCTACGATTGGTGCAGGACGGTTTGGAATCTGAGAAACAAGGGACGAATTCTTCAATGTCATGTGTACTGTCTATGTAATACCTATTCACTGCACGTTACTGACGTCGATTCATCGCTGCGTAGCCCTCATCGAAAGGGCCAGATCCCATGCCAATATATCCTGCCAATGTACCTGGCCATAGAAATGTTAGGTTGCAGTACAAACAAGTAACTTGGAAGCTGTCCGGCATAGGCAGGCGAGTATCCGAGACGCACTCGAATTTTTGCGTTGATATGGCACTGTGGTGCTGCTTTGACTCGAATTGCAGTTGGGCTGAAGGTGACGAGGGAGGCGACGAGGGAGGCGTCGCAGAGGCTGCCTGAGTTTCAGGAGCTGGTGTAATAGCAGAAGTGTCTGTTGGATTTGCGTGCATCGAATTGAATATCTGTAGCTTCTTTTTGATCTTTTTCCCTATTATAATATAAGCTGATAAGCCTAAGCACGCTGACTCGACTTACGGTAAGCTCTCTGGGCTAATCGATTCTGGATCTTGCGACGCTCAGCAGGGTCATCGATAATGGTCCAATTTTCGTTAACTGGAAGAGCCTGCGGGCGAGAGGATTTCATGGCTAACATTGAAGTTGCTGTGCAATGCTTTCTCTTCGCAGTGCAGGGCATCCCAAAAACTTGTCTTATGACAGCACTACAGCTGTGCTTAGCTTTCTCACACACCATCGTTAGGCTACTTAGTGCAGGCGCCACCAACTGTGTGCGAATACACCACTAGTGATCCGCAACGTTAAGTGCACATTTTCTGAACCGGATCACATGTGATCATGTAGCTCCGCGGCGCAGTGATGTCTTAGCTCTCCTAAGGTAAACTTTAATGCTGAGCCGATCGCGACCCGTCTTTTTTCTTGCAGCTAGCCGCACACAATTTGTACCTACAATCAATGTTATGGCAATTATACGAAAAACACAGTCGTTAGAATGTGCGAGAGCACGAAGAGCCGCAAACAACAACTACCAAAGGCTCATGAAAACGCTTGTTGGGAAGCTTGAGAAACTCCACAGCGTATACGATACTAAGGTGTATCTAATAGTGGAGCGCAATGGTAGAATGAGAGAGTGCGTGTCTGTAGACTGCACTGGAAAACCTTGGCTGCGGCCGGACCAGCAGACTCTTGTAAGTTAATGCTAGCAAAGAATACAACTATGACTAAGGGAGAAGGATCGCATGTACCCACGCCCGGTACAACAGCTGCTGTCAGCGCAGGATAGACACGAAATCACTCAACCGGAAGCCACAACTTCTGCGGCGGATATGCGTGGTTCAGTAAAGTTGACAGATCTGAAATGGAAAAGACACGAGAAGGAAAATGCTGCAGGGTGATAATTTCAACTAGGGAAAATCGTGGTGGCGCACCCGAGCGCGGGCGGCAGGTCAATGCCTTCGATGACATTGCCGCGCAACATAAAGGGCTTATTCGTGTAGACCTAGATCAAAACGTTTTTATAATTCGCTTGCGCCATTGGACTTCGCCTACGTGTGACGACGACTTCTATCATACCAACTCTTCAATCACTGCTCCCCCCCAAACCCGTTGTTTTAATGCAGCTCTTTACGATATCAGATCTTGCTTTCTGGCTCATTTTGTGGGCCGGATCAGCCATCACGTCCAAGCTGCTTGCAGGATGGAAAAGGTTGATGACAATGACATGGAAGCTTCTATTGAGACGATGTGAGTTGCAAAGACAAGCAGCGGAAACCTAGTTGGGTTGTTAACTTAGTAGCAGAGATGGGGTTGGATGAATGGCATTCGCAAGGGCAGAGGAGAGTGTAGCTAGCGAATGAAGAAATTAATGCCTTGACACCTCCTTATGTTAGACGACTAAACAAGCTATGATCCCAAATCTTGTGGAGTCCAGACATGCCATGCACCCTCAAGTTGACACTCTGCGGCCGCGAAGCACACATCCGCGCCTCCATCCGACCCCTCCGTTGTCCTGCCTTCCTCAATTATGCCGACAAGAGCCCGCCTCACGTCCGCGACGGCACACTTCGGAACGCACACAGAAACTCGTGCGCCTGCAGCAAAGAGCTTCATAAAGTCAGCTCTATCATGGTAGACGCGGTCCTGAACGTGTCTGCAGCCCTGCGACTGTTCGGACGCATGGGAATATGCACGACGGACAGACAGTGCGCCGAGCTGCTCCCAGCGCTCGAAGGACTCTGAGTAGAGATCATCGTCTGGTGAGCGGCATCCGTAAAAGAGCAGAGCCGTGGCGAGAACGCGACCGGCAGCAATTTGCGCTGCGCGTTCCTGCACGAAACCGCGGAAGGGGGCGAGGCCTGTGCTACAGTCAACATACAGCGAGACAAGCGATCAGAATGTCGTACCAATTCCCGCAGCTATCATGATGAGTGGTACATCATCAACCGCCTCAGGTAATCGAAAACCTTGCGCGCCTTCCTCAATGCTGACAAATATCTCGTCTGTGGCGGCTAAAGAAGTGAGGTAGGCTGACGCCGTCCCCGTTATCTCACTCCCTTGCGCGGGCGGCCGACCTACAACAGAGTACGTCACGGTGACGTGAGTGGGGTTCCAAAGAGGCGAGGACGAGATGCAGTAGTGTCGAACTCTCATTGGCTGCTGCATAGCGAGAAAGGCGCTAGACGAAATTCGGATAGTGGGGAAAAGCTCAAGCAGGTCAAGCACTGATGGACGCCTCACGATAGTCCCATCTTCGCGGGCGTCGTTTGCGAGACGGCTAAGTTGAGACCTTGAATTCTCGTCGTGGGCCGCGTCCAGCAGCGTACGAATGTCACACTCGCTAGCTGGCTGTCCAAGCTCCACGTAGGCGCGGAGCACCTCGGCCGCCCGCATAGGCGTATTCACGGGCAACGTTGTGGTGGTGTTGCTAGTGATAGTCAGAACGCTGTCTTGCGATAAGCCAAATTTATTCAGCGCGCGTTGCACGGCTGATGTTGAGTTCTGAGGGAGGATCTTGAGGCAGTCGCCCGTACGGTAGCTCAAGGCAGGCGGTAGCGTGACCTCCAAGTGCTTTCGTACAGACAGCTCGGGGCCAGCCAACGTGGTGTTCGCAAAAACTCGAGCCTGTCGAAAACCGCGCCGCAACGTGGACGTCCCGGGAGCACAAACTTCAACTTGCAGCGCGCTCTCTTTTGCATCGTGTTTGCTTCCCACGGCTCCAACACCGTACCGCGTTCGCATGGCAGGCCAGAAAATGCGAGTCTCCCAAGCCGAGAAGTCAGACTGAACTTTGCCAGCCGCAATGTCGCTAGTACCTAGGATGGCCAGTCTTGTACCCCCACGTTTCTCCAGTGCCTCGTTCAGGTACGTAGGCACCTTGAAGAAGGTCTTGGCCCAATCGCGGTGACCACAGCCAAACACGGCAAATGTCACCCCGCTCAGCTCGTTGCTCTAGAGCGCGGCGATCCATCGCACAAACTCCGCTGCGTTGCTAGCTGGCTGACCATTATACGACGCCGTAATAAGTACGATAGGGTTCCTCGTTGACAAGACTTCTGTTGCGCCGTCCAATGTGTTTACGGTGCCAACTGCATAGCCGTAGTCCGCTGTATGTTCAGCAAGCTGATTAGCAAGCAGCTTGCACGTGCCTGCGTTGGAGCCATAGTAGATGTCGATTGCTGGCTTGGGTGACTCATCTCTGCCGATGCCTGGGGCCGACTCCGTGCAATTGGTGACTGCGCTACACGGAAGCTTCGCCAAACTGACATAGTGCCGTGGCCGAGCTCGCATGCGAAAGCCGTCAGGCTTGACGGTCAGCATTTGCTTAGTCCTTAAACGGTATAACGGGTCACTCAATGAAAGATCAAAGCTCTGAAGGATCATCGCTGCGACAAGCAGTGCCTGCTGTTGCGCGAAAAAGCGACCAATACACCCTCGCATACCATTACCAAAAGGTTTCCAGCAGTTAGGGAACTCTTGGTTGCGCTGGTTAAACTCTTCGTCGAGCATACGCTCAGGCCGGAAGGCGTCTGCGTCGCTGCCATAAACGCGCCGGTCTCTGTGGACGGCCGCCAATAAGGCCACTATAGGCGCCTTAGCCTTAACTCGGTATTTGCCGCCGAGTGTAGTGTCCTCTTTAGCGGCAAGCACGATCGCAGGCACAGTCGGTGATAGTCGTAGCGACTCGCGCAGCACAGCGCTGAGGTATGGAAGTCTAGCGAGGTGCACAGCAGTAATTACGGCATCACCAACAACATCGTCCACCTCTTGTCGCGCTCTCGTATACGCTGCAGGGTTGCTGAGAATGTAGTAAAATGTGAAGGAGAGGAGGCCCGAAGTCGTCTCGTGCCCGGCAAACAGGAACGTAATCATATTGTTAACAACGCTCTCCTCCTAGCAAAGTTAGTGATCGCATACTGTGATGCTTGTAGGGTGTTCATACCGTCATTTGGTCTCCAGTCTCAGGATCAATTCCGTGCAGCATAGTGTTGAGCATATCCTTTCTATCGCTCGGTTGCAATTTCCTCTCACTGATAATCGCATAGCTGATCTTCCGCAGCTCCTCAATGCTACCCCAATACCTGTAGTTCTCGAGCATACAGATAGGTTGCAGCACGCTGCTTCTTTTTGCACGCTCAGCGTTAGTGTTGAGAAAGGTCGCTAGCGCGTTGAT
>MU006260.1:43990-66664 GCA_010093685.1 Ophiobolus disseminans
GCTTCCGCGTCCTCGTACTTGCCTTGGCTTTCCAGCACTCCCGCCAAGTTACTCATGCTCGTCAGCGTCTCTGGGTGCTCACGCCCAAACACCTCCTGTCTGACCTCCATCGAAATCTTTGACATATGCTCCGCATCGCCTGCAAGATTTCCTCGTTCCGATGCGTACCATGCCGCCTTGTATAATAACAGGGCCCACTCCTTAAGCGAGTCCTTGTCCTGAGGCCGTTGTGCTAATGCCGCTCTCGCATGCGGGAACAACGCCTGGCATTTCTGCCAGTTCTCATGTTGTCCTGTAGGCATCTCTGCGCACAAGTTAGAAATAAAACGCTCCTGCCACCTATTAAGTTGACCCTGGTTTTCTAACCACGTGCGTGTAGCAAGTTGTACTAGGTTGTGCATCTCAAACGCGTTCGTCTCCTTTGTGACTGTGATAAAGGAGTAGTCGCGCAATGTGAGAACATCATTCTCAAAATTGTCATCATTTGTTATGCGGCCAGGGTTGCGGAGCAGAGCTTCTTGAATCCCCTGTCGGTCGAAGAAGCTCATCAGCGACAGCAGGTCTGCTGCTGATCTCCGGCTGCTGCATATGTGGTCGAACGAGATCTGCCACGTGAGAAGGACTGAGTTGCTGGCTGCCTTATCGCGGCGGAGGTGGCTGGCTGCATGATTGAGCAGGCTTGTCTTTCTGCTGTCACTCTCACGGTACTCCGCCAGGTACTGTCGCACCGAGGATCGCGGTGCTCGCTCGCGAATGTATGCCGCCGCCTGCACGAGAGCAAGCGGCATGTACTCCAGGGCAGCCGCCAACTCAGTAATGCCGTTGCTTCTGTCCACCTTGTCTCCGAGCTTCTTGTATAAAAGCGCGTGCGCAGCTGCATCGTGCATCGGCTCGATCGGCATAACGTCGTTGTCTTCCACGATCTGCATCGCCGCGCGCCTTGTCCGGCTCGTGACAAGGACTGAGCCGTGTCTGCTCGGAGGCAGATACTCGGATAAGTGCCGCTGGAGGCCGCTGGTGCCGGTGTTGGCGCTGCCGCCGCTGTCATCGGTGCAGCCGTCGGTCGGCGAGAGTACGCCAGAGTCATCGGCGTTATCAAGGACTAAGAGCCAACGCCCATTCTTCTCGTTGCGGAGCCAGTCGTGAACTAGCTTCAACACATCTGCTTGTGCGTCCTTCCGGCCGCGAATCTTAACGTAGTCTGCTATCTCCCGGAAGCTCTGCTCAAGTCGGGCGGGGTTGCTAGCATGCGCCCAGAACACCCACGTCTCTGGAGACTGCTCAGTGGTGCGATAACAGTGCTCGATAGCTAGCTGCGACTTCCTGTATTTTATGTTAGATGCAAGCGCTGACCTCAGGTTGCCGTCGCTAGGCTTACCCCACCCCGCCAAGGCCCACCAGCGCGACACGAGAGGCTGGCTCAGCGCATCGCTCGCGTACCTGGTCAAGCAGCGTTCCACGGTCAACATAATCAGGGTCGCGACGGAACGGCACGAAGCACGAAGGTTGTGGTGGAGTCTCAGGACGATCTGGAGGACAGATGACGGTTAGCGCAGCGCTGGTTAAGGCGGGTACGGGCACTTGCCAGCAAAACCATGGAAGTGGTTATTAATATAACCAGAGTTATGTCCGACCTGCGACCCCTGGTTACTATTCCCTGCAAACGTAATGTGGTGGGCCATTCTATATGACAGCGACTTATATTGTGTAGGATGGAGCGAGCCTCGCGCCGACAGACAGCTGCTCTGGTGCGTGAGGCTGAGCCGTCGTAGGTATTCAGCTGAGCGGCTGGCTAGTTTTGCGCGCCTATATAAGAGAATCGCACCCCTCGCCTCTGCTGCTGCTGCTGCTGCTCATGCACTGAACAGCTGCAAGCAAGTGTTGAAAAGAATTTTGCCTATTTAGCATCACCTCCTCCTCTCCCATATCAACAATTATCATTGTCTCTACCCTAGCGACCCAACATGGCAGAGGCAGCCGGTCTTGTTGTTAGTGTTGTCGCCCTTGCCGGCCTATTCAATAACACAGTCGAGTGCTTCGAGTTTGTCCAGCTTGGCCGCTCATTTGGAAAAGACTTCCAGACAAGCCAACTCAAGCTCGACTGCGCAAGACTACGCCTGTCGCGGTGGGGCAAGGCTCTGGATTTGGACGAGGATGTTCGCGATACAACTTCGCTCCAAGGACGTTTTGGATCAGAATCAACTATCAAACACGCCGAGGCCTTGCTTGGCCAGATTGTAGAACTATTCGCAGGCGCTGAAGGCGTTTCAAACAGCTATAAGAGTCGGACAGCGCCTCAGGACGATAGCCTCGCTGTATACAACCCGCAGACGGATCTAGACCCAGCGATGGCGAAGCTTCACAACAAGGTGCGGCAGCTAGCTATCGAGCGACAAAACCGGTCTGGCGTACGACAAAAGGCAAAGTGGGCGCTGTACCAGGAGAAACAGTTTCGTCGCCTCATTGAAGACATCACCGAGCTAGTCGACAGCTTAGTTGAGCTTTTTCCAGCCACTCAGCAGGCACAGCGCGAGCTCTGCAACACGGAAGTATCTGCTATTGGAGAAAGTGAAGCTACCCCTGTGTTAAAGGAGATCGCTGCCACCCAGGACAAGTTCTTAGAGCAGGCAATCACAAAGACAACAGATGGCGCCAACCAGTCTCACCACATCGTCTTTTCAGGCAGCGGCAATACTGGCCTTAATTTGGGCCACAATTCTGGTACAATGTCAGGATTCACGTTTGGTAAAGGCGGCTGAAGGTGGTAGGGATTCGTATGTGTCATAGCGTTTGCTTTCTTAGTACTGTAATGATATTTTGTACTTTTCCCTGCAATGTCAAAGACAACACTTCAATACATCTGCGCAATTGGTGCTCTCCATGGCTCTAGCACTACATTCATCCGCGGCGCATCAATTTCTGGCTGAGGTGTGACCGCCTCTGGCACGGAACTCCGGCCCTTCCGGCCTCGTTTCCTTTTCACCTTGCTTAGAGTAGTTTTCTCCTTTGCTGCACGCTTCGCTCGTGCCTCTTCGAGGTCCTCATAGCTCATAACCTTCGCCTTCCCTAGGACTACCGATCTTGTTGACCGACGAACTTTGGCCTCTTTGTTTATCTTGATCAAGGACTGATTCTGATCCTGAAGAAGGGCACATTCCGCAAACGATACACGGGCAGCACTCGCAAGCTTCTGTACGTGCCTCTGTAGGCGCCTTTGGCTAACTTCATCAAGCGCACAGGCGTCCTCTTTGATCAGATTATGCAATGGTATGAGAGCATCTGCTGTTACTGGCGTGACAGGCGTCTGGGGTACGTCAGGAACGACCGCTATCTCCCTGGCTCCTGGAACAAGTAGTTGAGCAGGCGGCTTTGGTGTATTTCTAAACACTCTCTCTGGGTTGAATGGAAACAACCCAGTTGCAGCCCATCCGGCTTGTATGTTCCTCTTAGTCAGTGCCCTGTCCCTTGCGGGCTTATAAAGAGAAGTAAAATGCTCCTTGCCAATTGTTTCAATACCTCCTCGGTTCAGTCGTTCCACCTCGTCACGATAGGCTGTCTTCAGCGGGGCAAAGGGCCCGACGTCACAGGGCTGGAGCTTGTGGGAGGTGTGAGAGGGAAGACGACAAAGGATAATGTCGTTCTCAAGGCAAAACTCCAGGACCTCTAGGGTCTCGTGTGTCCCAAAGCCATCGCAGATCAGCACCCGTGGTTTTCTATTAGCTAGTGCTTTGGTTTGCGGATCAAAAACACGCTTGAGCCACTCTAAGCTAATCTTTGAGTCGTTGTATCCGTTTTCAGAATGCCCGTAATGCCATCCAGGGGTAGGGTAAGTAGTCCAGTTACTCCGGTGGGTTGCGGCGGGCCAGATGATCAGAGGCAGCAAAGACCTACCGTCAGCGCTTATGCACTCTATTGCAGTCACCATGGTGCGCTTGACGCCTGCGCCTCTGTAGTCCCGCAAGTCATCTCTTCCTACAAGGACTTTGACCGAGCCAAGCTTGCTTAGCATAACTCCTGTTTCGTCCATATTATAGGCATTCTCTGGCAGTATAGCAGGATCTTCTAGCACCTTTTCTATCACCTCAAACCATTCTATCATCTTTGGATATATATTGCTCTCATGGCGTTTCCAATCAATTGCCCTAACTCTTCTCGCTTTGAGTTCCTTGTGGCGACGCTCGAAGGCTCGAGGCCAGTTCTTGCCCGGTGGCTTGATCCCGTTGGTCACCGTGGACCGCCGACGAGCGATGCTGAAGGCCAGCGAAGGTATGAATTTGATTCGCACGGGGTGTCCGAGACTAGACATCAGTAACATGAACTTCACTAGGGCTTTCTCTTCGTTTGGGGTCAGGTATTGCTGGCTTTGGGCCTTGAGCTCTATCGACGCTCCACCGTGTTTACGACGATGGAGCGTGGAGCTGGGAACACCGCTCTTCTCTGAAATTGCACGATACGGCGCAGACTCGCCTGCAGAGAAGACTTCCGCTAGCGCCTGGCTGGCTCGGTCCATGATCGCGGTGGCGGTGGTGATGCGCAAGGCCAAACCAGTGCCCCTAGGCATCCTCAACACAACGACGAGGGCGGCCTGATCCTGAGGCTAGCCCGCACGTGATATGTCGTAGAAAGCCCGGAAAATGTGCCCAAAATAACTCGCACGTGATACTAGCTGGAAGGTTTGAGAAGAGCGCCACAGCTCGATCGTTTCTGGCATAGCGTGAAATTTGATACAGAGCTACATAAGCGTGCTAGGGTGTTCTGCCAAGACACTCAATCTGCCTCTCAGCCCGGAGAAACTCGCATTGTACACTGAAATGGATAAAGTGGTTTCTGAGTTAAGAGAAATAATCTTATGTAACAAGGCTAGCATCTTAATGCACCGACGCTCAAAATTCTGTTCATAATTGCGGCTGTGTGGGGGTGTAAAGGTAGAGCGGGGTTAAACGCGGTAGAAAGAACGATCAACAACATGATCAACATTGTTGTAATTTTGCTGCTGTCAACTGTAGTTAGGAGCTCAGATCTACGAAGAATAACTCGACGTTAACTGCGACTTTAAGTATTTTAGGGGAAGAGAGGTAGGATGCAAAAATGATGTTCGCGTCCCAGCACACAGGGTGTCCCAGCACGCAGGGAGGGACGTTAGGTCTTCCTTTATCTCTGAACAGCTGCTTCTTGAAAATTACCAACGTTATCGTCGCCTAGGCGCCTAATTTGCGGAGGACCTTGTTTCGTGACGTAGCAGAGCACCTACTCTAGAGCTCCACCACTTAGGCTGCACCACTTCTAGCCGTCATAGTGTTAGAGTGTCTAGCCGTCCAGCCTTACTACGGCGCCTGTAAGCTTTGTGAGCCCTGTGGCGGCAACGCGGGGATGATTTATACAACGGCGCTACCCCTGTCAGTACTTTCCAGTTAAGCGATGCGAGTCTGGCCATTTTTAATACCATTAGCGCATTCTTCAGCCACGCCAAGCGATGAGCTGAACCTGTGGCTGAGAGCAGTCCTGAAATAGATCAACGTACAGTAAGCAATGTGATCGTGATCGACCGGAGTTTGCCCGAGGTGTACTGTGTAAGCTGTCAGCGAGCAAGCAAGACCACCTTCTGCTACTTTAGAATGAGCGTAGTGGCATTGGCAAAATCATACAGTAGATACAATCAACTAAATTACTCCAAGAAAACTCTAAGTTGATAGCACTTCATCAATGTCCTGAACCACAGTGCGCGCCTCCACTACCACATCCGCGCTACTGGTGCCTTCCAAGGTTCTGGCATTCTCCCATCCTCCTCAAATCGTGCGTGGCTCGTTCGCGCAGCTTTATCTCTTGGCTCCCCAGCATCTTCTTCTCGCTCAACTTCTGGAATGTGTGTTTCGCTTTATGAATTCTTCGTCGCTAACTGTCATTTGCACCAGCATTCACATTTTATCCAATCATTGGAACTCTAAAGCTGTACCTCCCTCAAGCTCATCAAGAAGCCTCCTCATCGCTTGTTCCCTACCTTCCCCATATATTAGTGGCATGAACACACCCATGATCCCTAATAAACAATATACCGCATCTTCTTCGCGTGTTGTCTCACGATTTGCTGCCCATGAAAAGCGTTCGGTCACGCTAAAGTCGGGCAATGGAGTTCCTAGCAAAGCTTGGATAGGTATTCCAGTAATCTCATGGATAGTGTCCTTTAAAGAATGCTTATCCCCTAGCAGCTCTCCCTCCATTGAATAGAACGCAACCGATGCAGGAGCAAGAAGGTCCTGGAGTGTCCAGCCTCGGGTAAACCACCTGCTGTGCCTGAGGGCTGGTTGCCACCTCCGCGATGGCCCCCTGTCGTCAGTCGAAGTGCTGTACTCGACGTCTGAGAGGTAGACGTAACACTTCTCCGCGTTCTGGTACCAGCGGAACATAGAGTTGATCGCTCGTGATAGCTCCGTATTATTCGACCTGTCAATGCAACAGACGTCTACCCAGAAGTAGTCCAGACCATCGCGCTTAGCTTGTTGCGCGCAGAAGCGAATTTTGTCCCAGCCAGTCTTGTCCTTGCCTCCACCTTCTAGGATATCATTGTACGTGACTTCTTGCATAGACCAGGTATGCGATAGGATGGCATACGGAGGAGGGCTTTCATGGTCAAAGGAAACGAGCTCAAGGTCGCTGTGAGGCAGACACTTCAGAAGACGTATCCCAATGCTTGCATACTGCGAAAGTTGACCGATATAACCAACCTGCGAGCCTTTTCGAAGAGAATTGAGCTGTTTCAAGGCTTAAACATTGTTAGCTGTAACCTGAACAAACGCAGGCTTCTCTTCCTCAGTGAGATTTAAGACCTACCAGATGAGATCTGTCCCTCGCCGAGACGACACCCTGTTTGCCGCCTCTGTAGCTCCTTTATCAGCCGAGTAGCCGCGTGTGATTCTCCTTCTCCGTATATAGGCGGTAAGTACACCCCAAAAATCCCTAGCAGACAGTATATCTTGTCTTCCTTGTACGTCGTTGTACGCTTAGCTGTCCAGCTCAA
Source organism: Ophiobolus disseminans (assembly GCA_010093685.1). Taxonomy (NCBI): domain Eukaryota; kingdom Fungi; phylum Ascomycota; class Dothideomycetes; order Pleosporales; family Phaeosphaeriaceae; genus Ophiobolus; species Ophiobolus disseminans. Next base: position 51,006 of record MU006260.1, read on the forward strand.
TCGCTCCTCAATGCTGAATTCAGAGAGTGGCTGTCCTCGTAACGCCTCAATGGGAACCCGGGTGATCTCGTGAACGTCCTGCTCTAACGACTTTTTGGTGCCTAGTGACACTCCCTCCTTAGAGAAGAATCTGACTGTACTTGATGCAAGAAGCTCTTGTAACGTCCAGCCGCGCGTAAACCATTGGCTATGTTGGAATGCCTTCCCCCATGTCTTGCGCGCCACCGCATCAGTGACCTCATCTGACATGGAAACATCCGACATATATACATAGCATACAGATGCATGCTGGTACCAGCGAAACATTGAGTTAATGGCTGTACTAAGTTCTTGCACGTTAGATTTGTTGATGCAGCAAGTGTCTACCCAGAAGTAGTCTAGACCGTCGCGTCTGGCTTGCTGCGCGCAGAATCGGAGTTTGCTGTTGTTCTTGCCTCTGCCTGCCACCAAATCGCTGTAAGTGACTTCTTCACCATGGATCCAGGTGTGTGACAGAATCGCATATGGAGGAGGATTGTCGTCATCAAAGGACACTAGCCGGAGGTCGCCATCTGGTAGACATTCTACAAGGCGTATTCCGGCGCATATGTCCTGCGGCATCTGGCTTTTATACGCAGCCGGCGGATCTTTGCTTGGAGACCCTAGTTGTGTAGTCGCTTACGAATAGTTAGCTCTGTCTTATATTGACATAAAATGGTAGTCAAGGCATGGGACATACCAGGCAAAGTTTGTGTTTCGTTAACTCCGCTTCTTGCTTGCTGCGTTTGTATGCCCTCTATCAGCCGAAGCGTCGCGTGCGCTTCTCCTTCTCCGTATATCAGTGGTAAGTACACCCCAAAAATTCCTAGCAGACAGTACACCTTGTCTTCCTTGAACATCGTCGTACGCTTAGCTGTCCAGCTTAATCGCTCCTCAATGTTGAACTCAGAGAGAGGCCGTCCTCGTAATGCATCTATAGGAATCTTGGTAATCTCATGAATAGTGTCTTCTAGAGACTGCTTGTCCCCTAGCGGCTTTCCCTCTTTTGAGTAGAACGCAACCGATGTGGGAGCAAGAAGTTCCTGGAGTGTCCAGCCTCGGGTAAACCACCTGCTGTGCCTGAGGGCTGGTTGCCACCTCCGCGATGGCCCCCTGTCGTCAGTTGAAGTGCTGTACTCGACATCTGAGAGGTAGACGTAACACTTCTTCGCGTTCTGGTACCAGCGGAACATAGAGTTGATCGCCTCCGATAGCTCTGTGTTGCTTGCCTTGTCGATGCAGCAGGTGTCTACCCAGAAGTAGTCCAAACCATCGCACTTAGCTTGTTGCGCGCAGAAGCGAATTTTGTCCCAGCCAGTCTTGCTTTTTGCAGCAATATCCTCTGCACTATTGAGGTTTTTGAGATCCTCGAACGCCACCTCCTGCCCGTCCCAGGTGTGTGACAGAATGGCATATGGGGGACAGTAGTCGTTGAAAAGGTACGAGGTCCAGCTGAGCCTCCCATCGTTTGCAGTGTATAGCAGTCGCATATACTTGTGTACACGTCCGTATGCGCGTGCGGTAGGAAAGGATATCGGAGCCGGCTGGAGGAGTCGATAGCGCACAGCGACTCGCTCGTTCGCCCGGGACGCGAATTTCGTGTATTGTAGCTGTCGGGCTTGTTGTAAGTGCGAAGCTGTAGGCTGCTGAGTCAAAGGTTAAGGAAGTAGTCTTCACGAGCTGCAGTGCAGAAGGCTGTTGGTTGAGGCAGTCTGCGGTTTGAACACACAGAGTGCGAGGCGCTGCCTGCCTGCTGGGTGACACGAGGCTGGCCAAGCAAGCCTGACAACCTATGATTGCGCGGCGTAGCATTAATGCAAGGCAGGAAGGCAGCTCTCCTTCGAGGGCGTGATGCGGTGGTGCAGAAAGCGCGACATGTAGGCCTATGTCACAAACAACGTTATATGTTTGTATAGCCTGTTGGTTGCGCAAGGACACGATGGCCTTCGGGACTCCGTGTTGCTCTCCCGCTGCGAGCTTGCAAGCAAGCGATGACAGATGTCAACGTCTACGCAGACCGTCTCGAGCAATGCATCCAGCTGAGGCCAGCATGTATTTTCAGCGCGGTCAGACTAATTACTGCTGATGGCTCTTACCAGCGTAAATACTGCAATGCGCCATGTCTCACAAGACAGCTGTATAGGGTAGGTATAGCGCTTCATTAATTACAGTATAATACAAGTAGCCTTGAGAACCGCTAATGCAGGCTGATGCAGGCCAAGCTTTGTTCGCGTACCCGTCAGTTCGGGACTCGCTGTAGGGTTCTCACCCGCTCTTCGGGGTTTTCGGCGAGCTCACTCCGACGTTTAAGTGATCTTTGAAGCCTGGGAATATAGTCTTTATTACTGTGAGTGCTCTTCCTTCTTAGGCATCTGATATTTCGAAAGGTTCGCAATGTCGCGAGTAGACAGAAGGTATCTCGGAAGGGTCATTCGAAGCCGCCGACGACACAATTGACAGCACAGCCAGCACCACAGAGATCCCGGTCGGAGCATACTGGCCTGAAGGAGGATTGATTCATCAACATACTGTACGAACTACAGCTCTATGGTTGTGCACAATAAAGACGCCGAAGGTCCGAACTGCCAACCTGTCTCGGGACATAGTGTGTCTCTCTAGGTAAAGTCCATCCCTGCGAAACGGAAAACCCGCCGTAGCGGAACGTGAACAGCACTTTCAACTATAACAACACCAACAACTGTCGCACAGCCTCAGTAGCCTCGGAATAAAGAGTATAGTAGCTTTTCTCCTTTCGTACGTTATAATCTTGTCATAGGCTTCTTCAATACCACACAATACCATGATTTACTCCTGTGCTGCATCGCGCTACCTCCTCGCACTAGCTCGGACTTTCCTTGTAATTCTTGCATCTATCTAAAAACTTGTCAGACTACAGATGCCTCCAAGAAGATGGTAAGTCTAGCATTCTACTGCATCCAATAAGCTAGTTACGCTGCATCATTGAGTTGTTGCTTGCCGAGCAGCACAGCTCAATAACAGCGGGCATCCTTGCTGTACAGAAGAGGCCTAGCGCTATCCTAAATACGCAATTACTAAGCATTGCTACAGCTACAGCTGACTCGTACAAGGTAGGGGTAGTACATGAGGTTTGAAAAGTGGTGAAATTACGGGCTGTGCTGCATGCGCCTCTACCTACCTGTTCTTTATAGCTTTTGGAACTTTTACAAGATTGTTGCAGGTCCAGGACAGCTGTCCTCCTCGCTAGCATTATCTGAGGAATTGGTCAGTGTAACAGGGCTGAAGTGGAAATTATCAATCGTGTGCTTCTATGTTGAAGTCAGAAGAACTTTCTTGAACTTACAATGTGGCCATTTTGCGAGCTATATATTCATACTAATTACCGACCCTCTGTCAAACAGAGGGAATAAAAATTAAATAATACTTGAAATTGTGTTGTCACTGCGCAACTATACTGGCGTCAGCGCTCTTGTCGAGCAGCAGCTTCACTACCGCCTCATGGCCTCGTTCTGAAGCCGCCTGGAGTGCGTTGCCGCAGACTCCACCCTGCGCGTTGACGTTGGCACCCTTGTCCAGCAGCAGCTTCACTACCGCCTCGCAGCCTATAGCTGAAGCTGCCTGGAGTGCGTTGCCGTAGAGCCCACCCTGCGCGTTGACGTTGGCACCCTTGTCCAGCAGCAGCTTCACTACCGCCTCGAGGCCTATAGCTGAAGCCGCCTGGAGTGCGTTGCCGTAAAGTCTACCCTCTGCGTTGACGTCAGCGCCCTTGTCGAGTAGTAGCTTCACTACCGCCTTGTGGCCTCGTCTTGAAGCCGCGTAGAGGGCGTTGGCGTAGTCTTCACTCTGCGCGTTGACGTCGGTGCTCTTATCGAGCAGCAGCTTCACTACCGCCTCGTGGCCTCCTAATGAAGCCGCCTGGAGTGCGTTGCCGTAGGGTCCACCCTGCGCGTTGACGTCGGCGCCCTTGTCGAGTAGTAGCTTCACTACCGCCTTGTAGCCTCCTTCTGAAGCCGCGTAGAGTGCGTTGCCGCAGACTCCACCCTGGGCGTTAACGTCGGTGCCCTTATCGAGCAGCAGCTTCACTACCGCCTCATGGCCTCGTTTTGAAGCCGCCTGCAGTGCGTTACCGTAGGGTCCACCCTGCGCGTTGACGTCGACGCCCTTGTCGAGCAGCAGCTTCACTACCGCCTTGTAGCCTTGTTCTGAGGCCGCGTAGAGTGCATTGGCGTAGTCTTCACTCTGCGCGTTGACGTTGGTGCCCTTATCGAGCAGGAGCATCACTACCGCCTCGTGACCTCCTGATGAAGCCGCCTGCAGTGCGTTGCCGTAGGGTCTACCCTCTGCGTTGACGTCGGCACCCTTGTCGAGTAGTAGCTTCACTACCGCCTCGTGGCCTCGTTTTGAAGCCGCGTAGAGTGCGTTGGCGTAGTCTTCACTCTGCGCGTTGACGTCGGTGCCCTTATCGAGCAGCAGCTTCACTACCGCCTCGTGGCCTCCTAATGAAGCCGCCTGGAGTGCGTTGCCGTAGTCTCCACCTTGCGCGTTGACGTTGGCGCCCTTGTCAAGCAGTAGCTTTACTACCGCCTCGTGGCCTCCTTCTGAAGCCGCGTAGAGTGCGTTGCCGCAGACTCCACGCTGCGCGTTGACGTTGGCACCCTTGTCCAGCAGCAGCTTCACTACCTGCTTGTGACCTCTTGATGAAGCCGCCTGGAGTGCGTTGCCGTAGTCTCCACCCTGCGCGTCGACATTGGCGCCCTTGTCCAGCAGCAGCTTTACTACCGCCTTGTAGCCTTGTTCTGAAGCCGCGCAGAGTGCGTTGGCGTAGTCTTCACTCTGCGCGTTGACGTCGGCGCCCTTGTCGAGCAGCAGTTTCACTACCGCCTTGTGGCCTCGTTCTGAAGCCGCCTGGAGTGCGTTGCCGTAGTCTCCACCCTGGGCGTTGACGTTGGCGCCCTTGTTGAGCAGTAGCTTTACTACCGCCTCGTGGCCTCCTTCTGAAGCCGCGTAGAGTGCGTTGCCGCAGGCTCCACCCTGGGCGTTGACGTTAGCGCCCTTATCGAGCAGCAGCTTCACTACCACCTCGTGGCCTCGTTCTGAAGCCGCCTGGAGTGCCTTGCCATATCTTCCACCCTGCGCGTTGACGTTGGCACCCTTGTCCAGCAGCAGCTTCACTACCGCCTCGTGGCCTCCTTCTGAAGCCGCGTAGAGCGCGTTGGCGTAGTGTCCACCCTGTGGATTGACGTCGGCGCCATTGTCGAGCAGCAGCTTCACTACCTCCTCGTGGCCTCGTTCTGAAGCCGCCTGGAGTGCCTTGCCATATCTTCCACCCTGCGCGTTGACATTGGCGCCCTTGTCAAGCAGCAGCTTTACTACCGCCTCGTAGCCTCCTTCTGAAGCTGCGTAGAGTGCGTTCCCGTCGTCCCCCCCCTGCGCGTTGACGTCAGCGCCTTTGTTTAGCAGCAATTTAGCCATCTCATAGTGTCCATGTCTCGCTGCGTACATTAGCGAGTGTCCACCATGACTGTCCTGTGCAACAACTGCATGCACTGCGTCGTCCCTTTTTGTGCGCAGATACCTTTTTGCTACTTCACAAAGTCCAAAGCGTGCTGCCCAGTGTAGGCCTGTCAAAGATAGATAGTTTGCACGGTACCTTATGCGCTCATACCTCAGGTCGCGGTATAGGACTTGTACAGCGCATGCAAGCAGACCATCGTGGCTGAGGAATGAACAAACTGCTTCAGCGACCTCAGCTTCAACACATTTCGCATGTTCGCCACAATGTCTAGCTGCGTAGTCTAGGAGTTCATGCTGACGCAGCCTCTCTTCGAGGTCCCTATCAGCGGCACAGCTGCCGCTCTCGAATATGCTGAACGAGAGGTACATCAGACAAGTCTGAGCTATAAGCAATTCCGCATCCGGGCTCAAGTAAGAGCTTATACGCTCAAAGTACTCTTGCGTCGTGTAGTGTACAAGACGGATAACTGCGCTCTCTTGATCGACTACAACAAGGCCAGCGCATACGGACATCAGGTCTTCCACGTCGGGTTTGTTTTCTGGATCGAGTTCGGCTTCGCCAGACTCGACTGCTAAGGCACAGCACATCTCAGCAGTAGTAAGCGGTCGCTTCGCAAAAGTGATCCACGAAAGAACATGCTTCGCCAGTCTAGAGTGACCAGCTTGCTGACCTTCGATTCTCTCTAGTGCTTCCTGATACGCATTATCGAGCGCATCTACACCCTTCGAGAGTGTAGTGAGAGTTGATTTTACTTCTTTTGCTGTCGTCTTATCTGATAGGGAATCTATGTGTAGGCGAGCAAGAAGAAACCTTAAGTATGTAAGCTTAAACCGCTGCTTGAGACAAGAGGCGACCTACATGCCGTCAACAGCCTCTACCACTCTTTCCTGCACCAAATCTTGCAAGGCTTTATCTCGCTGGACACATCTAGGCAGCCGGCAAATCTGGCCAACCACAAACTGCTTAAGGTCCTCATTGCTAGCCTTAACCTCCAGCCTGATTGCCGGTCGGAGAGCGTCCTCAACATATGGCACAAAACGCGATGTAGCTGTTAGTCGTAGATCTGCTTCTTTTTGCAGTACACGAAGCTTAGATAATAGCTGGCGACGTGTTTCGCGCTGACATTCGTCTAATGCATCGACGACAATAAAGACGTAGGGGTATTGTGCGACTACGTCTCGGAGAGCGCTGAATATCTCGTCGAGCGATGGCCTAGTTCCGTGGCTGAGGTGTTTGCGATGCAACCGTTCTACAGGACCTAGCGCTGACGATCGGCCCTGACCTAGCTGCTTGAGGATGGCTGCGAGTATGCTGGCAGTGTCTTGGTTTGCTTGAGATTTGTAGTTGCAGTAGACATACGCAACTCCATATGCGCTGTTCTGCGCCGAGTTCAGAAGATAGTCGATTGCGATAGCTGCGACCATAGTCTTACCAGCTCCTGGGATTCCAGGGCAGAAGAGAGTAGCTTTGGCCTCGCTAAGCCATCGTGCTACTTCAGGTGCGTCTAGAAACCATTGGCCTGTCCCTTCCTGTCTGCGCTTTATAATGTCCGATTGTTGAGTAGGATAGTCGCTAGACGATATCCATTCTAGAACAATGCGTTGACTAGCTGAGATTTGCTCGCGCTGGACATTGTCGACAGCAGATTGAATAGCTGATACCTGCGTCCGGATCGAGTTGGTATCATCTTTGATAGCTTGGGAGATTTTGCTTATACGTATAAGCATAGTTGCCGTATAGTGCTAAAGCAGCAACTTACAAGTGATCCATTTGTAATGCAATCTCTGTTAGCGTCTTAAGCCGCTCTATCTGAGCCAGAATTGCATCTACTTCTTCTTTCTTAAACTTCCAGACTAATGTATTCTTTAGTCGACCTCCGTTTGTCATCTTTGCTTGCAGAGTTTCTAGTGCCTGCTTAAACTGGTCGAGCGGTCCGTGCTCGACCGCAAGGGCTTGAACCGCGTTAAACCATGGCTGGTAGGCATGTCCCTCTTCTAGTCGAAAGCGCAAGTTCGTTAGGAGGTTGTGAACATTGCTCGCTTCAATCGCGCACTGTGCCTGGCCTTTAGAGGCATCTTTGACGTCATTCAGGTAGGCGAGGACTTTGGCTGAGAGCTGGAGGATAGCGATGATGCTGGCTATGGGACTCAGCGGATCCATATCAGAAGAGTACCAGTGCTGAATGTAGACATCTGCAAGAAGCGTCTTGCAAACAAGGTAATATCGTCAATGTTCGACCAGGCTGAAGAGCGCGCGGCTGTAGTGAGGCTGAAGGTGCCGCATGTTATCGGTAAGTGTCACGGCGCTGGCTCAGACCGACCAATCAAGAGTGACTGAGTAGCTAAGCGACACTCTACGGCTGCTAATTGGCTGCGCAAGGCACGGGCCTCACGTCTGATAAAATCTGTTCGATTCACTCGTAGCTCCTTGAGCTACGTCCTGTCTTAGAGCCTGTCTGCCCTACTAGAGTATTGTAGCAATTATACCTATCACGTGCACCTATCCTCCCCGCCTACCGGCCCCCGTGATAATAAGGTCACAATGACAAGGTGCTTCGCAAGCTACTAGCTGTTACGTGCGCCCCGCAGAGTTGCCTCGTACGAGTCAGCTGTGGCTGTGGCAAGGCTTAATAATGGCGTTTTCAGGACAGCGCTAGGCCTCATCTGTACAGCAAGGATGTACGTTGTTGTTGAGCCGTGCTGTTCGACAAGCAACAACTCATTAATGCAGCAGCAATCAGCTTTCAAACACACTAAAATGCTCGGAATATCATCTTCTTGTAGTGATCTGTAGTCTGATCAAGTTGTAGATGAATGCACGACTGTTCAGGAAAGTCCGAGCCATTGCGAGGAGGCAATGCTGTGTAGCCTAGCAGTGAATTGCGGTATTGGCAGGTATTGAATAAGCCTACAAAAAGTATCTGAAGTACATAAGGAGACAAGCCGTCAAAGTTTCTATCCCAAGACTACCGAAGCTGTGCGACAATTTTTAGCGTTATTATGACAGAAAGTACAGTTCGCGTTCCGCTACGGCGGGTTTTCCTTTACGCAGGGACGGACGTTAAGGACGCACCTTAATTATTACGTTCGTCGTTGAAATAACAGCATGCACTCGACAGCACGTGCTACAGTCCATGCTTGTGCACGATAAAGCAGTAAGTTAGTTAAAGTAGGCGGGTGTTTGGAGTTGAGCAAGTCATACTCGAATAGCTCAAGCCTAACCCGAGTCATGATATTGGGACAAAGAATCGGGCATCAGCATTACTGACCGTCTATTTTAGGATAGCCTCCAGCCACAGGCTTGGCGTGTGGTCAGTGTAGCTTATATTACAGGTTTTGTATTATGTAATACGTGCCGATGGCGTTTTAGAATAACGAGACTCGCATCGCTTAAACTGAAAGGTACTAACAGGGGCAGCGCCGTCGCATGCACCATCCTTGTGTCACCGCCACAAGGCTCAGGATAGCTTATAAGGGCATCAGTAAGGCTAGAAGATGAGATACTTTAATATTATGACTCCTAGAAGTGATTCAGGTTAGGTAGTGAAGCTGTAGTGTAGATACTCTACCGCGTCACAAGACAAGTCCATCCGCAAATCCAGCGCAAAAGCAACAATAACGTAGGTAACTTTCTAGGAGCGGCTATATTGAGGGTCAAGAAGACCTATTGCAGTATTCGTGAGTAGTATTACACAGATGTAGAGACGTGGGGAAATCTTCTGCTGCTTGGTGGTCCAAGTACCTGTTGGTTTTCTCGCTACAGGGTGGTTCTCGCTACGCAGTGGGGGATATTAATACTACATCTGACACTGAATCTGAAATCCATTAAGAACGACCGGTTTAAGAAGCGCGACATTCTGGTTCCCATCCAGCTCGACCGCAGGCTTGGAGCTGTTAAGTATAAAATTGCGAAGATTGGTGCGAATCGTGCACGTGGTGTCGGCAACGGGGTGCACAAGACGGGCGCTTGTGCCAAAAAATTGCCCGTTATTATTGAGAGCGGTGTTCGCGAAGAGATCGTTCAATCTTCTAAGACGTCCATCTGCTGGAAGCACGACGGTCGCACTTTTCCCGCTAAATTCGTTCTGAATAGCAATACTAATAAGGCCACTCGGAGCGGCTGAAATGGTGGCAGTCAGATAACTGCAGATTGCAGCTAGCTTGAAGAGGGATTTCATGCTGAAGGAGAAGAAGAATGAATGATTGTTGTATAGGAAGGATTTGATGGAAATAACAGTGTGATTATACTTCCTATTATATACTTGGTAGCTGGACTTGTGCGTACATTAAGTTGTATATTTTTAGCTGTACAGTTATAATTAGCAACACATCGCCTTTTTGACTCCAGAATAGCAACACGCATATAGGTCCCTTGGAGCACACAGAAGAATCCCTGACAGGTGGTGCGACGAAATTGGGTAAGCTTGTCGTTGCGAAAAAAGCTCGAGGTCGCGCTAGTTCAGTCACTGTATGTGTTTCGTTAACATTAGCGGAATGTTGGTCGAGTGCTCAAGGTTCCTGGTGCGTTAGGATTGCCTAGCCTGCAACTTTGAAGCTCTTTTAGGAAGCCGGCGATATATGTATTGTTTGGGCTATGACGCTAACAACGCCAGGACTCATTAAAAGATCAGATGTCCTGACACCGCCCGATACGAGTGGCGAAAGATAGGTAATACAACACACACGCACACATTTCGAAGCTTCGGGAAGACCGTGCGGAACGTAAATTAGTTGGTAACTTTTTTGCAAACGTGGTTGTACAAGATCGGAATGTAAGGATGACATAGGATAAATAACATGACTACTCCAACACTCTAATTCTACACGAGATTCCGAGAGGAAGATGAGCCTTTCGTCTCATACATGATCATCTGTAGGTGCAGACCCGTGACGCTCATGATGGTTTCAGGGAGCACAGGAGGGAAGAAAGAAAACGCTAGGAAGACACAGAAAGTCTTCAACCCGTATCATGTGTGCTACATGCGCCGCCTTTTGTTTGCCGACGACTCTTCCTCACCTGTTCTCTTGCGCTTGCGGTGGTCGGACCGACCGAAGGTTGCATCGAGACCCTGGGCGGCGACAAGCCTTCGCACAGAGAACGGCGAGCCACTGATATTACTGCCGGCTTCCTCATCAGCCAGCTGCAGCGTGACGGTGAATTTATCCTTGGTCTCCACGTCAAGGGACAAGCAGAAGTTGCCATCCGTGCCAACGCACAATGCGTCGGAGACAGCCCAGTCACCGACAAGGAACCTACCATGGCTGCTGACCAGCTTACGCAAGAGGGCTGCAAGAGCAACATCACCGCGGTGAATTGAACATCGCACATGGCCACGGAGCAGGTACCTACCGTTGTGCCACTGTGGAAGCCCGTCGAGCTCAAAGTAAAAAAGCGACGCAACCATGCGGCGCGCTACGACATCGATTTCAAGGGTGAGGGCAGGGTCGGCCTGTGATTTTAATGTCAGTTCTGGTATCATACTGGTATCATCCAGCCGAGGCTCGGAACCATCGAAGCCGACGCTGAGACGATGGATGCGATGGAGGACTTTGCCAGCCAGCGCGACGCTCCTGCAAGCTCGCTGCACCGCCCGGTCACGTGTCTTTTCCAGGAGCAGATCACGAATGCGACACAGCATGCCGTTCTTGCGCACACTGCGACAGTCGGTCGTCGAAACGTCGTAGTTGCTCGGGGCGGGTTCGCCGGTGCCCAGGGAGACGACAAAGTCAGGCTGACCAGCGTGCGGGAAGAGCGCCGCAGCCTCAGCTAGAGCCCAGAGCAGCGGATTGTTCTCAAGCGGGCCGGCATCTTGGAAGGTGCCGACGTTGTTGATGTGCATAGGTGGGAAGAACCTATACGTAAGCTTTGGTCGTGTGGAGGGAAGAGAAACGTACCCTGGTGCTGCGGTGACGGCACGTGCGCTGACAGAGGTTAACACTGGGGCAAAGGGGGATGGGTGCTTACATCTCCCACAGCGGTACTCGCGCGGCCCCGTCCTTGGGCTTGAGGATGCTCTTGGCTTCACTATGGCTTCCCACGCCGTTGTAGTTGGTGAACACGCGATAGGATGGGTGCCGGCTGACGGTAGCCACAGGCAAACCGACGCGGGTACCTGTAGAGGTAGCATACGAAGCTTCTAGGATGTGTTTGTCAGCGCCGAGGGCGTCTTTGACGGCTGCCTCGAGGTTTCCAATGGAGTACAAACCATCGGCGAGGCACGAGGCCGTCAGCTCGAGGGCGCGGGAGAGGAATGGAATATTGCAAGACACGCGGCGCTGGAAGGTTCGCTCCATCATGTCGGGAAACATTTGGATCGCATCGGTTAGGGAGCGGCCATTGATGTAATGATCCATGACGATCACCGCGCCTAGCTATCGTCAGCAGTGGTACGTCCTGAAAAGCAAAGCGTAAACCGCAAACCTATACTAACGCCAAAGGCAACCTTGACGAACCGCTGCAGGGGAATGGGTAAGCCAATGCGGTCCTGAATGCGCTTCATTAAAACCAGCGCGCTGATGCCCCGCGCACCGCCGCCGTCGATGCACATGACACCTGCACCCGCGGTGGGCGGGTGCACCCTGACAGCTACAGGCACCGGTGGAGCGTGCCCACAGAGGAAGCACTGGCGGACCTTGAGAGTCCAAGGGTCGTCGTCGCTGCGATCTGCAAAGACAAGTATACAATTTTCGCAAATACAGTGACCGCATGGCAGGCCGTACTGTGGCCTCCTGCGGAGACAGCAGAGACACGTACTGCTGCTCTGGATACCAGGCCACCAGGGCTGAAAACGTGCGAGGTTGTCTGCGTGGATGCAGGCCGCTGCGCGGCCTGCAACGAGTTGCTCGAAATACCGGGCCAGGTGCGTTTCGACCATGCTGATTAAGCCGCTCCGCAGGATGACGTCATTGGTCTCGGCGAGCGCAATGACACGAGCCGCGCTCATCCGAAGCAAGGCCGGCCGATAGATTGCGTCGAACACATCTTTGCAGGCGAAAACTATTCCTAGTCAGTAGGCGACCTTGTAAAGAGAGGGATGGAGACGGGAGGGAGAGACGATTTGACGACGTACGGTGAGCGCTGGGTGGATAGCTGTCTAAGAGCAGGGTCGAAGCTAGCATAGGCGCTGCAAATTCTGTCAGCTGGGTGGACGAAACAATCTGGTTCATGAAGTTGGAGAAGTGCTCCGTCAAGTCAGGCGCGACATGATTGTGGGCCCTTGAAGCGTGAATGAAGTCGAAGGGATCATCGAAGGAGCGCGCAAAGTGCGCAGCCGCAGCGTGCAGGAAGGCAGTCATGTGCGTTGCCGAATACAGCGCGCAGCGTGTTTTCCTCTCCATGCGCACGTAGTCTGATTTCTCCATCAGACGGTCTTTGATAACCCTGCAGCGAGCTGCTGTCGACACCGCGCGTTTGGGCAAAACGGCAACTACGTCGATGGCAGAGAGCTGGTAGTACGGGCTCACGGCGGTCTCTTCCTCCAGCATTAACAGAAAGGCGCGCTTCGCCCGCTCCTCAGCTTGAACCCCAGAAGGGAGTTTGCTGGTCACAATGACCATGCTCGGAAGCGTAGTCTTCAGCGGAGTGGATGAGCGGCTCTGATTCAGCCAGAGAGCGAGGCGCTGAGCGATAGGCCTGAAGCCACCCAGATCGTCAGCAAAGAAGCAAAAAACATCAGCATGGGGAAACAAGAGCTGGGGTAGGAGCTCTTCTGGTGTGACTCCACTAGCAGGTACTTGAAAGAAGTGTCGCTCTTCTCTGTGGCACTTCTCTCGCTGTGCGCTGGCCTGCATAGCAGAGCATTGTTGTGTGTCGCAGCTTGCTAGCAGGATGGGCCTGTCAGTGAAAGTGGAAGCAGGATCAAGGTGGAGGTGCACTTCAGTCCGGCGCTGCTTGAAAATGCGTGTCCGAGCTTTTTTAACACCAAATAGAGCATGCAGGACAATCGACTTCTCTACATTGCCGATGAGTACAAAGATACTAGGTCGCTGTGTGTCAGGCGAGGGGAGATCATCTGCAATAGCGGCGGGCCTGTAAGATTGCACAAGGGCAGGCTTTCCACTCCGCTCACAAATACCGAGCCAGCGGGTGTGGTCGCAGCTCTTCATAGCGAAGGTGATATCGATGGCTTAGCAGCGGCGGGCAGAAGTACTTAAAATGCGGAGCGGAGACTGCATCTGGGCTGTGATTATGGCCTGAAACTGAACCCCAGTATCCTATTATTAGCACGTTGTACTCACCCAAGAGGCACCCCAAATCGAGGCCCGACAATGCTCCCAGTGCAAAGATTAGGATCATAATCATCTACAGCTGATCCCGCCAGATAAGTTGTGAGGTCGCTGTCTTGTCATCATACTACTCGTCAACATGACGACGCTGAAGCCGGAGTCCGTCATCAGTTTCCTGCCGCAACGCCCAACCTTCGTGAAGCAGCGCAGCTGTCTAATTTGCGGTCGACCTCGCTCATCCCGCGCTCAACACATGCTGCAAGACTCTACGCTCCACCATCTAATATGCTCAAGACGGTCGTGCGCCGAGACCAAGTCTTTACTCCGCATGGCTTCAAGCACCAGCGTTGTGGTTGAAATACATCACTACTACCATGACAACCATGTTGCTAGTGAGACCTATGTCTCGGAGCTCCATGCCGAATCCACGCAACAGAGTTGGGCAGAACTTCCGGGCGAGCACTTTACGAGTCAGTCAACATCGCAAGGTCACAGAACGCTGTCTACTATATTCGAAGAGGCCCCTTATGTCAATACGTCAAGCAAGCCGAATACTAATGCAGTAAGGGCGGCGCTTGGCAGGAGAGATTGGTAGATACTGACCCGATGATTGTCACATGTCGTGCTCTATAGTTCAACTTAATCAAAATTCAACATAAATTACAGTAATTAATAAACTTACTGTACTTTAATAGAGATACAGCACTATCAAGCCTCAAAACCTTGCTAACTATTTTCTAGAATGCCGCAATTAGCGGTCCCTTTTACAACATCACCTAAAGAACATTGTTACTGTAGTACAGTAAGTTAAGCTTTTAAAGTCAACCTTTGTTAAGTCGCTTACAAGAACGGGCATCTTGTGGCAAGTCCGTAAATACTCAAAACTAAGGAGCCAGCCTTTTTAATTCTATCTGCCTAGCAATTACAGAAAACACCGACTTAATAGTTAGTGCTTTCGACATCTTCTCAAGAGTTATATAAATCCTTGGCTTTCATACATGCAACCAACATGCTAGCCTGCTCGTCCGGTGAAAGGTCTTCAAATCTCTTCTCTACCATTTCGAGATACAGGTTTTTCCATGTTTGGAGATTGAACTCCTTCGGAGTGGCACTGCGAGCGCGTTCTGGTGCTGCAGACTTTGGTGCAAGGACTGACTGCTCGCGCATATGCCGCATGAACTCGTCGTTAAGACCAACCGAAGGCATTCTATCGTTAGTAATCCGCCTGCCAGTAATGCCCTCATCGTAGCGTGTCTCTGCTGCGCAAGCAGCTTCATATATAGCCTTGTCCGCCTGCTTGCTTCCCCACCGCGCGCGCAACGCTGATCGTGTTTCCCACTTTACTTTAGTGGTTACTTTTCCGTCGTTATCGGGAGTCTCCCAAGCCACTAGAACGTAAGTCTGAACCCAGCGTTTGCGGGGGGTATCGGGGTTAAGAAGATCCAAGTCGTGCTCGCTAGGTTCAAACCCTTTACCCTCCCAAGCAACGCCATAAAGACATCTCATATGACGGCGCGTGTACCTTAGCTTTGTTCCTATCTTATGGTCGCCTAAACGATTATCCTGGTTACTGACATTGTCTACCTCAGGTCGGTCATTCTCGTCGTACTTTCCGTCGGTATAATTTTCAAGGCGATACCTTGCAGCGCTCTTTTTTCCATACCTGTTGATATACTTGGTGCGTACTTGACCAGTCCAACCAACTGTCGTTTTTTCGCTTTCGACTTCTTGTCCCAGTCCGCCATACAGTGGAGCACCGTACTCGCCCTCTTGTGATGCTAGAACAAAGAGCCTTGAGCTATCTGGGTTCTCCTGCTTGACAGTGACAGGTTTTACTTGGGCTTCTTTACTAGTAGTCGTCGGCCCTGCGTTGTCCTGCGCAGATGTTCCTTCGGCTTCTTTACTAGTAGTCGTCGGCCCTG